>JAWPHD010014142.1:0-63350 GCA_037043455.1 Cyrtodaria siliqua
TCAAAATCAGAAAAAGGTCGAGGAGAGCTGCTGTCCGTAACTGAATAGAACGACTCGATATCAAAATGCTGTGGTGTATTTAGATGTTCGCGACATATCGTTTATGGGATAGTTTGAGCAAAGTTAGGGCACCTATTCAAATGTTATAAAAGAATCCCGTCTCCCCAGCCACCCCACCACCACCACCACAAATACACGTGAGTCATATATATACCACTCGTTGTAGCATTGATTTATATCGAGCAACTTTAAAAGTATTCGTATAAAGTCGAGTTTGAAAGACATTCACATAAACATCCTTCTGAATAGGTCTATAGCAAACAATAGTAATGGTATAATACATAATTTTCAGCAGAAAAAATGGAGTGAACGTAAACAATAACCAATAAATGCAACTAGAATCTATCAAGAATGTATGTTGCGGCTTATAATTCAATGAAAAGTATATGGTCGTATTTACAAGAATGTGTTGTTACCTTTAGTGCATAGGGGTGTTATCTTTAGTTCAGGTCAAAATTCGTATTACCTTTAGTGTAGCCGTTGTTACCTTTACTGTAGACATGTTTGTTACCTTTAGTGTAGATTGTTACGTTTAGTCCCACAAGTGTTACCTTTAGTGCGGCTTGATACCTTTAATACAGTTGTTACCTTTAGTGCAGTTGTTACCTTTAGTGCAGTTTGTTACCTTTAGTGCAGTTGTTACCTTTAGAGCAGTTGTTACCTTTAGTGCAGTTGTTTCCTTTAGTGCAGTTGTTACCTTAAAGGTTGCAACAAACGCAACTCGTTATTTCCGCTATATAATGTACACACTTTTTTCTAGGTAATATTATAGGTGTTGCTGTAGAATTTTTAATCACGGTACACGTTGTAACACAAAATTCATAAATGTTGAAGTCCTGCTTTGAAAATTTGGGCCATTTCAGTACTGTGTTTAATGTCAATTAACAGCAGCATGTTATACTTACAATATATAGCGGAAATTCCCGAGTTGCGTTTCTTTTTTCCCTTAGTATACGTACAATGTAATCAATAATATACTTATGTTTAGTATTTTTATGTGGATTCTTGAAATGAGCATATTGTTCCAATATTGAGATTAACGACGGTTTGGCAAGACGTGTATACCGTGTGTTACCGAGCAGCTTGTAGTTCATAAAAATTGTTATTATATAACCTATAAATAGACGCGTTTTCATTGGCTAAAAAGTAATTTTTTAGAAAAAATATCTAGCGATATTGACCTGTTTTTTTGATATTGACCTGTTTTTTTGATATTGACCTGTTTTATATAATTGTTTTTTTGATATTGACCTGTTTTATATAATTGTAAATTGAGGGTTATATAATAAAACAGTTATGGACTTTTCAGCTGTTATACATGATGTTGATATGTACCAAAAAATCATTATTGACCTCGGCTATCGCCTCGGTCAATAATGATTTTTTGGTGCATATCACATCATGTATAACAGCTGAAAAGTCCATAATTGTATAATATCAACTGGGTTATTCTGATTTATTTGTGTTTTTTTAGTTCAGCAATTTAAGAAACAAAATGCTTTTCGACATTACGATTCAAACATAACTAAAAATAACATGAAGTTAATGCTAAAATACCATAAAAACACTTTCAGATATCAGCAGCGGCTAGGCCGAGAGCTGACTGGGGTCCCAGGTTGAAGTCTAACCGCACGGGAAAATACAACGACAACTACGGCTACGTGCCCGACGAGGAGGATAATCTTCCTACCCAGATATACAAAAAGGACGCAAGCCTGAGCCCGCCCCCATCGTATCAAGAACCAATACAAATACAATCCATACGTATCGACGACAGACTGTAAATGGGAACGAAACAACATGCACGGCTATTCCGCTGATACACTATGCTCAGTTTGTTTCTGTGAAACGTTTTACTATTTCAGCGATTAAAGCAAGTCACAACTACTATAACATGTATGCATGAATGAGACACATTAATAATTTAATTAAATGCAACACAAATACTCCCCTTTGCCTTACGCCATTGGTCCTTTCAATTGGTTTACTCTGATATTATTTTTTGAATCACAATAATTCTTCATTAAATATACAATATTCTAATATTTCGAATGAAACAGTTTGTAAAAGCAGAAGAAAGAAAAACAAATAAAAATCACTTCGTTATCCCAAATAGTATCAATGACAAAAGCGAAGGTTACCAAAATAAAAGGACCAATATTTTAAAGGCATTCTAAGAGACGTAACTCACTTATGTTCCCCCATGCAAATCACATGTACTGACTTCACAAATGGACTATATGTTCACCATTCATGGGCTACACACATACCTAATAACAAATAGATAGGAAACTGTGAAATTAAATCTAAATTTCAGGTGGCACAGTGCGGAAATTTCACAAAATATTGCTCGACTTTAAATACACTTATCATTAATTGTTTTTTTGCATATACGTTTTTTTATATCAAAACTCATCACAAATTTATTTCTCTTTCTAATGATGGTATTTTTCTTACTTTAACATTTTAAGCAAAACAGGAGTTTGAAAGAATGTTTCAATACGTCAATTGCTTAAGAGAAAAACCAAAAATGATGATATGATTAAATTTAAACATCTTTTTATACAATTTCTTATTTTGAAAATAAAAATAAATTCGTACAGTCCAATTTTGCTATTCATTATGAATCTGTTGCATGTAATTTCATAAACATCGATGAATTTTTGAGAGCTAGGTTTAAGAGTTAGAAGGAAAGGTTAAGGTGCCGCGTGATATTTTGGCTTCCTCATTGGTTCAGAAAGGAAATGTCCAATCTATTTGTTATTAGGTCTCTGGGCAACACAAGAGATCTAAGACGTTTGTTTCTGGTAACACTGCATTAGTTGTACGAAAAGTAAACCGAGCCTCGTGTTGCTAACATTTATGTGTTTGGATTTAAATTTAGTTGCATAAGAATTCGCGTTGGCGAATCTATGTGAAATCTATCTAAAATAAATTTTCCTTTTAAAAGGAACGGCTTGCCTTGTTAGGTAACTATAATGAGGATCAACAGTATCAACAAACGTGTCGACCCTCGCTCGGGAAGTGGACAATTCTTTGGCGGGAAAACTTACACACCCGAAACAAACGTCTATCTGTGTCGTAGCGGAACAAGCGCCAGTCGGTATATAATCATAACTTGTTTTACCTGATTGGTGCGTAGAAGAAGCGAGCATCGTCATTTTGGATATTGAAAAAAAATCACTTTAAAAAATGTATATATATATATCTATGCCAATATTTGCTATCATTCAAATGCAATTTACGACGACTTTTCTTTAAATGTCTGCAACAAATAAATGAGTGGCCATTGTTTTAATAAAACATTGCAATTCAATGTACTTCAAACCATTGGATGTGAAAATGTGAATTCCTACGTTCAAAAACGTGATATTGTTACACTATGTGTACATGTAAATAATAATACTAATAATATTTATCACATAACTTACTGTGTGGGAGTGGAATAACACCATTCTATATTTTCGATACACCACAAGTTATATAAGTATGTAAATAAGCCTAGTATGCGCTGCTAAAAATTCGATAATGATTATGATCCAATTCCCTCGGTTTTAGTCGGTTTCGCGTGTTAAAGCGACAGGAAAAATGCAATAAAAGTCGATATGTGAGTTATGTGATAAATATAATCAAACATTCGTTCTCATTCATTATTGAATTTATTAAACGAGTTGGCAAAAGGATATAATGCGAGGCTCTTGCCGAGCATTATATCATTTTGCCAACTCGTTTAATAAATTCAAAATAAATTCAATAATGAATGAGTACTCATGTAAGATCCTCTATATATTTTTTAATCAGATTCTATTTTTACATTTAATATATGAGGGGTTGGTTGAGGGTGTATTGAACACATTACATATATAATGTGCTAGATTACTAGATTAAACTTGATCATACGCGATGAAATTGTTATCATGACCCTGTAAGTAGCAACATTAAGATAAACTTAAAATTGCCAAATTAAATATAAATGCTATATAATAAATATGTATAAGAATAGCTGTTCATAAAAACAGAATATTGTACAATACATACTGAAAGGCGGATCCCTTAAAAGCAGCAAACACAAACAAGAGAGTAAAGTAGCAGACTCGATTTTATTGAGTCTGTTCAAGAGAGGTAATATAATTTGCATTACCTATCATGTCAACATTCTACTTTAAAGCCACAAAGAATGGGCTTGGAGATCCCAAAGGACCATACAGATTGGGCTTGATGATCCCAAAGGACCAGTAAGTGGTAACACCACTGATAATATTGCACAACCCCACATACGAGGATGTTGTAATAAGTGTTTATTTGCTTTTGTTAGAAATAGTAAAATCGACGCTTTAATTAGTTTTCTAAATGAAGGACACTATTATCAAACTTTATCAAATATACTTTGATAAATGTTGGGCGATTAAAAGTAATACCAATTTTTAAAAAATGTTTTATAATTTTTTGAAGAAAACAAGAGGAGTGATATTGCTACTTTCTGATTACAGGCATGTTTTTAGATTATTTCTTGTTCTTTTGATATACTCGTAAATGTAATACTTTTAACCAAATAAACTCAACGTTCTGCTAAATTTAGTTGATTGGCTTGTTTATTAAATGCCTAGTTTAGACATGATGGCCTATCTTGAATGTTTAAGACTAGTTCCAATGTTATGACTATACTCAGTTGCAAAATACAATTTTACTTTACACACTATCCTCTTTATCAAGCGACAGTCCATGACAACATGATATTGGCAAAGGAATGATTCAAACTTTGGTACCAAACATGGCATATTCATTTTGGAATTTGTCAATTTAATTCTAAAAAAACTTTATACAATTAAATCTATACAAAACTTAGTGTCCACTTTCTTTTGCAACTGAGTATATATGTGTATGCGTGAGGATTTTGATGGGGTGGGTGGGCTTAACAATCTCTCCTATCACGACAGTGTCTACGTGTAGCAGAGAGCTCTATGATCAACTTTAAATTGCTGCCACACCGTAGACACATGGCATGATACACCATTCAGTCACATTATAAAAACAGTTATATTCTATTTATTATACTGACACCGGGCCAAGCAGTCCCAGCACTATCCATTGTGTGACGAACGTCAAGCAAGGGAGATATACGAGTATCATGTAGTTTGTGGGACGCGGTCAGAGATCGAACCCACGACCTCTCGCATGAGGCGGATGTTCTACCACTAAGTCACCTATACATCATGCCTCACAACTATTGCATACACATTTTCACATATTAATCTCCGTAAAGAGGAAATTATAAATGCAAAGGGAATTGCTAGCAAACGTTATATAACTATATTCAGTATGGTGATTTATATGCTGGAGCAGCTAATGCGGAAAAAAGTAAATTTAAAAATCGAACAGGACAAGTAGCATTCAAGGACGGCAGTCAACCACAAACACGCAAAGAAACAAAGAACAACTATATATACAGATGAATAAAATGCAGGATAACACACAATGGGTGGCAAAAAGGCCGCTGGGGGAGGGGTGGTTTAAACCAGGTTCTAGGGTGCACCAAACCTCACTCTTACCCTATTGTCATTCAAATAAACGGGATAGTGTAAATAAAGATATCCCCGCCAGGTTATAATATCTAACAAACAAGGCAGCGTTAATAGGCAATATTAAGTAAAACACAGATTATTAACGATCATGTATTTATAATATAAAAAACAAAAGCATAGAAAGCCACAAAATAAGTATGTATTCAATGACTTGGCAGAAGCCAGAGCAACAAGAGAACAAACCGTTAACGGTACGACAAACAAGATTAAAGACAAACATCAAACGCTACAGTCCTATAAGCAATTAGGTAGACGTCATCACAGGGACCGCAATCTGTACGGTCATCGCACAGTCAAAGAGGAAAGCATAGTGATGAACTGTAAATAGGTCCACCTCTAAACATGCACTAGTAGACTTGCACTACGTTGAAAAAATTATTGGGTCATAACCTCTTTTGATAACATTTTTAACAAGTTTAATAAAGATTGTATGAAAGTAATCATGTCCAAGGATCTTGCGAAGTTTGTAAATCACATCACCGTAGAAATCATGTTTGATAGACCTTGTCGCAGAAGAGTTCTTAAGTTACTTTTATATTTTAAAAGTAGATCAGAGTTACGATTTACAATTTTGCAAAGACATGGTAACGGTAGCCCTGCTGAAATAGCTTATTAGTTATACAAATATTACGAATATTAAAGTCCTCAACACGACTACAAGCTCTACGGAAACGAATAGGTTGGGACACATAGATCCCCCATAAGAAATAGATCGGGGAACATTTACATAATTAACAATATCAAAATTAAAATCATCTCTATTGTCATAGATTTTACTAATTATTTCTCCAATTATTTTATTAATTAACTCTCAGGTCAATGCGTACCAATCGTCTTAAAATGTTAACAGTTGAATGTAAAATAGTCAGGAGTGTTAGAGTAATACGTTCTACTTCGTATATAATGCAATTTCAATTGGATTACATACAATGGGTTATAATTATTAGGTCAGTGCATTTTTTGTTTCAATTTTCATTTATATATATACATGTATACTGAAAGGGTGCGTATTTCCGCTATATATTGCATATACTGCACACTTAATTCCATATATATTCCAAGGAAATCCCAAGATGTTTTGTAAAAAAAAAAGTGCAGTTAGTTAGAGAAAGGACACAACTGTGATGTTGTAGACGTTTTAATCACAGTACACGTTGTAACAAGAAATTCATAAATGCTGAAGTTCCTCTTTGAAAAATTGAGCCAGTTCAGTACTGTATTTAATGTTAAGTGATTGCAACATTTAAAGCCTATGTTTGCTCACCTGCTTGAGCCAAATGCACATTCTGACAATAATGAAACTTTAAAGGGGTAACCATTGGTGTATTCAGTGCTGTTTAAACCTTCGTTCTAAAAGGATAGGCCTAATGTCGCCTTGTACCATTCGATTAGCTGTAGCATATTAAACATACAATATATAGCGGAAATACGCACCCTGCGTTTCCTTTTCCTTTCAGTATATATATGTTTTTAAATTCGAGTCTAGTAATCATTCAGAAAAACTATGGCTGAAACATAAACGCCGGTATTTTGGGAAAGGGACACGATTTATTTTGAATAAAAACTGCCCCACAAGTATTGAACTACGTTTTAATCAATTTCAATTATTCAATTACGTTAATTTTGTAATCGTTAATACAAGTTTTAAATCGTTTTATCACCCTTTGTTATATTAATAAAACATAATTATAGCATTCCTGACATTTTTAAAACGAATTATTTAATAGAAACTAGATATGCGGTCTATAGTTCTAAGGACGATGTCTAAGGAAAATGTACATATCTATACAGTCACAATTGTTTAAATAAACGAAGTTTTAATGGGATTTTGATAATAGAAAGAAATCGCTGACCTTTCCTGAATTGTTACTGACTTTCCAAATCCCTACGTACGCAAGTGTGTCACATTGCATATTAATTACCTCATCAATTTAGCATTACTATTGCACATGACTGGTGTTATTATTTTGTTATACAATATGTATATCTAAGGCGGTGGGATCTGGGGTGTGGGGTGTCAGGGTGGATCTATAACTACTATGATATTTTGCAAAGACAATTTCAAAGCAAAAATGGCGATTGTAATGTGCTTGATATGATTCTATAAAAAAAAAAGAAAAAGTATGTGGCAGAGCGGATTCAACTAAAACCCTTAAAGCTACTATAGCTGTATTTAATCTACTGGACGTGAATCTAAAGCAAATGGGAACGTTTTAACGCTTTGTTAATTACCAAATTCATGCTCGTGAAACATAGCTGGAAAGCCGTATACGAGGCAGTTTTATATAGAATGTTTTTTTTATTTCTTTATCTGTGATCGATAAGTAACATCTAATGTAGCGCTATGCGTGATCTAATGTAGCGCTATGCGAGATCTAATGTAGCGCTATGTGAGATATAATGTAGCGCTGTGCACGATCTAATGTAGCGCTATGCAAGATCTAATGTAGTGCTATGCATGGTCTAATGTAGTGCTATGCGAGATCTAATGTAGTGCTATGCGCGGTCTAATGTAGCGCTGTGCGAGATCTAATGTATCTAATGTAGCGCTGTGCACGATCTAATGTAGCGCTATGCAGGATTTAATGTAGTCCTATGCACGGTATAATGTAGTGCTATGCGAGATCTAATGTAGTGCTATGCGCGGTCTAATGTAGCGCTGTGCGTGATCTAATGTAGCGCTATGTGAGACCAAACGCGTGGTCTAATGTAGCGCTATGCGCGGTCAAATGTAGCACTATGCGAGATCTAATGTAGCGCTATGCGAGATCTAATGTGGTGCTATGCACGGTCTAATGTATTGCTATGCGAGGTCTAATGTAGCGCTATGCGCGGTTTAATGTAGTGCTATGCGAGATCTAATGTAGCGCTATGCGCAGTCTAATGTAGCGCTGTGCTCGATCTAATGTAGTGCTATGCAAGATCTAATGTAGTGCTATGCGCGGTCTAATGTAGCGCTGTGCGTGATCTAATGTAGCGCTATGTGAGATCTAATGTAGCACTATGCGTGATCTAATGTAGTGCTATGCGCAATCTAATGTAGCGCTATGTGAGATCTAATGTACCGCTATGCGCGATCTAATGTAGCGCTATGCGAGATCTAATGTAACACTATGTGAGATTCGAGTTCATGACCTTCGCATTGACAATAGCTTTTAGCAATAGCTTTAACACTCGAAGTTAATTGTTAACAGGTTAATTTTTTTATTGATATAGTGTTAGCATTGCAGACGTTATCCTTTGTTCACGTTTTTGTAGTGATTCAACGCGTTTCAAAGTACATACGTACGTCAAAAAACTCACCAGAAAATGTAGATAAAACATACCAACATTAGAATAGTATACGTTAAACATATCGCGCGATTTTTTTAAAATAAAATTGAGGAATAACCCAAAGTCCATGTTTAATCTAATGTAAAGTTAAAATGAAAATAATTATTTCAGTTTCTTGCCTAAGGACACACCCAAAGACAAACCCAAACGCACCACCAGCCAATGACACACACAAGAGCACACCCACCCATGGACACACCCAAGGGCACACCCACCCACCCACCCAAGGACACGCCCAAAGACACACGCACCCAAGAACACACCCAAGACACACCCAAGGACACACACACCCACGGACACCCCCAATGACACACCAAAGTCACACAGTGTCTCCAGTGAGGATCTACAATCCGTGATATTTTCATTAAGAGTCAAACGATCTAACCGCTGAACCACCGCAGCTAAAGCAATATCAATTGATGAACACTTGCGACTTTGGGGGAGAATGATTGTGGGTTGGGAGGTGTCGCTGCGGGTCCATTTTACGGGTGTTAAATCCATACATTTTGAAAAGGTTTAGGATTTAAGCTTCGCCCAGCTACCCCACGGATCCGCGCCTGATTTGCCCATGTGCTTCAGGTATTAATTGTCACTTTCCAGTCGTATAGTTTATTACTGTGTCAATTGTTATTGTTGCATTAAGCGCAATACATTGTATATGTTTTATAGTCCTTTAATCGTCATTTAACGATATAGAAATGCCACGATTCAATAAACAGATATGTATATGTGATAGCCTCAAAATCAATAAAACTATTAATGTCACCTACTATTATTTTCGTCCACGATATAAGGAAAACAGTTCTTTGTTATTTTGTAAGATTATATAATCCATGCACACCTTAATCCTATTGTGATCGGCAAACGATCTCAGTATAACCATATACAATGATTTTGTATACAACTGGATCTAGTTTGATTGAGATATTAGATTAAAGCAGTCTATTTTGGAATTAACTAGTTTTATCTTAAATATGTATAATACAGTGTTATAGTGCATGCAATTAATGTAATTGATCTTAAACAGTAGTTTATAATTAGTTTATTTAAATATGAATAAGGCAAATACTAGTTTGGAAAAGTTCATAATATATGTTAAAAATGGCCACATTGAAAGAGCTCGATCAGTAAGTGCTAGTGCAAGAGCGGAATTGCAAGCAGTAAGTCAAACTATTGCCAAACCACTGAAAGGTAAATTGCGGGTAATAGAGGATCTCATCCAGCGTGTTATAGATGAACAACGAATGGAACATGAATACCGAGTGGCCAGCCAACGGAGAAATAATGGAAAATACATGGAAGAACACGATCAACATTTCCAGGCGGTAAATTAATTAATTATTTCATTTAAATATCGTAAAGGGCAATCTAGAATTTCAATTCAATTCAAAATTGAATTTTCGTTTCTTTTTCCAAACTTGTATTCAAGAAGAAAACAGGTTAAGTCAGGTCATGAAATTGTCATAAGCAAGTGAATAATTTCACCTGATATATTGAAAGACATGGCTACTATACCGAGCTAATAAAGTTTAGGAAGTCCTTATGCACATCTAGCTTAAATAAATGTAATGTTATTTTATATTGTGAAGTATTTTAAATAATCGGCATGATTTAGGTTGATCTTATTTCACTTACCTTTTGTATTCCAATGTAAGTATCAGAGTTATCTCCCATTTAGTTAAAACATTTTTCACATTTAATACAAATAAGGTAAAGAGCAAGATTAAACATTACAAAATAACTGATATGGGTCTCAAGTTATAAAAAACGCTAAAACAATCGACAATAGTCTTGCATTATAACGATAAAGGGGAACCAACGTTTACCATTTGTGAAATTACCTCCTTTACATTGAAATAAGAGTGAAATTATGATTTCTGTAAAAATGTAGATTATCACTTGTTGCTATTGTTTTCGCATATTTCTTTTGAGACTTATTCCCTTAATATAACTGATAATCATGATAATTAGTAAATGATAGTGCCAATGATCACTTCTACACATATCCTAGAATCTGGTCAACGGGATTTATATGTTATTTACTTGTTAAACTTATTTTTATCAGTGTATAAACATGACAAATATGTAAAATATCAAGGTCCTGTGTGCTATATTTTAAATGGTTGTTATTTTTATTACAGATTAAAAGAACTAGTATCGGAATGCCTTTACATAATCAACGTGAGAAAAAGGTAATGCCAAGGTTAACGCGACCCGACTGCAATATATCGTATATGTCGTGTTCGGCCGTTTCCAAAGGTCCACTCTCATACTCTTTTATATAACACGGTAGCGTTGCTTGTGCAGTGTAGCGGCAATAAAAACGTCTCCTCGCGCTTGCAATCAGGACTGTTATTCATTCGATCTTTGGAGATCGCTGAGCCCGATACGTATATTTTGATATCGGTGGTACATTTTCAAATGTTTTGTTTCTTCTTACTTAAATTTTGATTCGATGATTCCACTACGCCGGCCGATAAAGGCTCTGTGTATTGTTTAACCACCCATATGATATGTTCTCTGCTTTTAAATTTAGTCTTTTGCACTGTTACTTGTGACATGCAGGCTTCATAACCGCTGCACCCAACTAAATTCCATTTTGTTTATTTCGTCTCATGGGGGCATAGCATTTGTTAGATACTGGGACAATACGCCGATGGTCACGGAATAATGACAGTTAAATAGCATGTCCACCGCCATATGCATGCACTCTTCGGGATGGTTAATATTTTTTTAATATTGAGTTCTGCTCAACCCGGGGCTAGGGAGCGTGAATGGTAGGCAAGCATATTTCCCTACCGTTCATGAACAGTCTAAATCAAACCGAGACTGCAATATTTCGTATTTGTCGCGTGTTCGGCCGTTTCCAAAGGTCAACTCTCATACTCTTTTTTATATATAATATGTTTTGCCTTTTGTACTGTTGCATACAAGGCTTCAAACATAATGGACCGTTGGTGTAACATAGTTCCAAACTTAAGTTATTTAACAGCATTGTAAAATGTTAATTAATTTTCTACATTGTATCTAAACGAGTAGTATTATTTAACTTCATTTGTATATGTAGTATTTGTATATATATATCATGTTTTTATTTCAGGAAAAATAGCCAGAGAGAAAAAGAAAGCCGGAGAGAGAGTGCTGTAACCTAAAGGTTATTGTAAGTTTGATATTTTTCCTAAACCGGAATCAAATTATATATACAACTTTCAATGCTTCGATTTAACAGTCGTTGAATGTAATTGGCAGTATACACATCTGTGCCAATATAAAGTACTTGAATAGCATTCATACTTTTGTGTTTGTTTATTGTTTTATAACATATTCTAAGTACCCCCACCTGGAAAATTGAGTGCGTGTCGTTGATCGTGTAGTGTGGAATAATTTCCATAACTTTTGAACCAAAGACGAACTGCTGGCATTAATTAACGAAAGTTAAATGTCAACATACTCATATGTTTTTAGCTTCGTCCATGTTTTTATCCTCAAAATCCAGTAACACGATGTTCAATTTTGTTCCTTGGCTTTAAAAAATAAATGAAAGAGTATGTTTGTTTTGTGCAGTATGGCGGATGTACAAGGTCTCCCACGTGCTGTGAATCAGTAGTGTTGTTTTTACTGGTCCTTTGGGATCAACGAGCCCAATATAGGTGACTTTGACGTAGAATACCGCTTAAGCCGGTGCTAGGGCGTTAGAGGTGTTACTTCTTACACTACAGGTAAACTCCTAGCGGCGGCACGATTGACCTCGGAAAGCAAAATGCCGCGTTAAAATGACAAAGGTTTCAATACATGTTCTGTTTGTTTGTAACAGAAAGAAGTCGAGCGTGTGTTACTATCAATAGATTTAATGTGTATTGCTTGGGGTTCATAACACATCATGTTACAGTTTCGCCTTTCTGCTTTTTTGTCTTTGTTTTAATTTAAAAACCTTTATTGGGAACATATGAAACCACGACACAGATATAAGGCTTAGGTTTACGGTTGTGAAAACAAAAGTTCAGCGATATCTTTAACGTGCACGGGTATGGCTCTCCCTGTAATGGAATCGAAGGCTTTACACTCCACTTGAAAGAAGGCATAGTTTCAAAATACTTTGAACGAGTAAACTACTGCGGGAGTGTTTTAAAAATCTGAGATGTGACCGCACAGTGATTCGAACCCGAAACCTTTTGAAAGAGTTGCAAAGATGCTAACCAATCGGCCACCGCAACTTCATGTCATTAAACATGTGTTGATATTCCCCCAAAGTCATGTTCATTGTGTCATTTTTGCCATGTTCATTAAAATTCGTAATCGTCATCCCAGTATTGTTTCAATTGCTACTTGAGTGGTTGCAGAAAACAATGATCGTGGCCACAGTGAAAGATGGAGTGTTTACAATAGAATTTGCAACAACTGCAGTTCTGCAGATCAGCTCTGCAGTTCTGCAGATGAGAATGTTCTATGCTCATTCTGCATATGTTTTATCTAGAGAAGTAAATGGAGAATGTCCTGTTCAAATGAATCGTCTCCGTGGCCGAATGGCTAACGACGTTTCGTTGTAAACCTTCGCCTCTCACCGCTGCGGGTTCGAATCCCACTGGGAGCTTGACTTGTAAATGAGGAAGTATCGATTCTTACGGATTGCGGCAGCTAGCCAGCCAGCCAGTCGTCAGTCAGTGAGTCAGTCAGTCAGTGAATAATTAATGGTGTTTAAGGCCCCAAGTAATGAATGAATGACTTAATTAGTCAATTAATTAATTAATACATACGTAGGTCATATTGTGCGCAAAACCCACGGAAGTAAATATGAAGAAATTGCATTCATGTCAATTACATGTTCATGTTTATGTGTCGTGCTCGGCCGAAAGGTCCATTATCATACTCTTTTTTATAGCACAGTGGCGTTGCTTGTGCAGTGTGGCGGCAGTAAAACGTCTCTCCGCGCTTGCAATCAGTACTGTTATTCATTCGATCTTTGGAGATCGCTGAGCCCGATACTTATATTTAGTTATCGGTGGTACATTTCCAATTTCTTTTGTTTTCTTACTTAATTTTTGATTCGGTGGTTCCACTACTCCGGCCGATAAAAGGCTCTGGGTATTGTTTAACCACTTATAGGATATGTTATCTGCTTTTTAATTTAGTATTTTGGCTGTTACCTGTGATACGCAGGCTTCATTACCGCTGCTCCCAACTAAATTCCATTATGTTTATTTCGCTCTTCGGGGCATTTAATTTTATTAGATACTGGGACCATACGCCGTACGACATGGAGAAGCAAAGAACTCCATGTCCACCGCCGTATGCATGCCATCTTCGGGATGGTTAAAATTGTGTACTATTGATTTTATGAATATTGAGATCTGCTCAACCCGGGGCTAGAGGGCGTGAGCGGTAGCTAGCATATTTCACTACCGCTCATGAACAGTCTCAATCAAACCGAGACTGCAATATTTCGTATGTGTCGAGCTCGGCCGTTTCCAAAGGTCCATTATCATACTCTTTTTTTATAGTAACACGTGTTGGTTGCAACAAACAAAGCATTCACAAAAATATTTGTCAAGATAACGCTAACTTTTTGAAAGGTCAAACGTGCTGCCGCTAGGATTTTCACTGTATCTCTGAAAAACAGACTCAGTAAAACCGAGTATGCTACTTTATTCTCTTGGTTGTGTTTGTTGCTTTCAAAGAATCTGGATCTGCCTTACCAGTATTTATGTTTACTTTAGAGACCATTACTTTAGTGTCAGAACGACAATGTGTCGCTAACAAAAGTAGGTATAAAATAACAGGAAATGTAGTATTTACGGAAAACATCCAACCAAAACACACATACATAACACACATACATAATACACATACATAACACACATACATAACACACATACATAACACACATACATGACACACATACATAACACACATACAAAACACATATACATAACACACGTACATAACACACAGACATAACACACATACAAACCACACATACATAACACACATACATAACACACATACAAAACACACATACATAACACACATACATCAACAGCCATGAAACAGTCAGTATGTCACACAATGTCACGGGTATAAAATAACAGGAAATGTAGTATTTACGGAAAACATCCAACCAAAACACACATACATAACACACATACATAATACACATACATAACACACATACATAACACACATACATAACACACATACATAACACACATACATGACACACATACATAACACACATACAAAACACATATACATAACACACGTACATAACACACATACATAACACACATACAAACCACACATACATAACACACATAAATAACACACATACATAACACACATACAAAACACACATACTTAACACACATACATCAACAGCCTTGAAACAGTCAGTATGTCACACAATGTCACGGGTGGAGCGTATTGGTCGTACATAGCTCTTGTAAGGACCTGTTAGTTACACACTAATCCATTGTTCAGTTGAAACCAATTCACAATGTCCATGATATATTCAGGTAACTCGGAAAAGCGTGCACATTTTAAGTGGCCGCAAGAGGGCGTCCGGAAGGGCCGTTTAATAAGTTTAGTTTCGTGTTAATGCATGTAAAAGTATAGGTCTATCTCCTTAAAAGGAAAAATTGTGTAAGGGTCCTTTCGTGTAGAATTTAATACTGCGAATTTAGTCACGTATGTCACGGAATGAACTGGGAACTAATGGTTTGGGAGTAACGTTTGCTATAAAATCCATTGTCTTCTAGTTTTGGCCGGGATTGCTCGATAGTTGCTTTGCTTCGAGCAGAAGTGGACGGCGAAATTCACAGGCCGTATGTGGTCAGTATTTATTCTAAGAACTTTTATCGTACATTTGTATTCAGTTGGCGGCGCCATCTTGGTTGGCGGTTACGACTTCCGGTAAGCTTTGATCTTTCTCAAACATTAATTTGAGACTAGCATATGATTTTGAAGAACTTTATTAGATGTAATTATTGTAATTGATCATTAATTGTAAAACAATATTAATTTGATAACGGTGTATAATAGGTGCATTAGTTAACGTTGGCGTATAACTCAGTGATTGTAATACACGAGTGTTAACATTAGTTAACAATGAGATGAATGACTAGTATAAATGTTCGACGCGTATACATAGCGTTGTATAATATGGGCATTAGTTGACATACATGTGTGCATGCATAACTCAGTGAGTGTAATATACGAGTGATTTGATAACGTTGTATATTACATGTATTAGGGGAATTGGTTAACAGCGACGTACATGGCGTATACATGTCGTTGTAGAATATGTATACATTGCTACTCATCATTAGTACAGCTTACATATATTTATTAAATAATAATTTTTTTGGGTAATGATAATTATGCAAGATTGTTATGTTTATCAACCGACATCTAAAACGTATGTATAATTACAGCCTAAGCCATCCAGGTTTGGATATAAGACTCCCGGAGCGGAGCTAAGCCTTTAGGGTGTGTAAGCCCTTTAGGTGATTCGACACTAGAATCAACATATAACGTTACGAGCGGTGGAGACGGTCCCCGTACCTGTGCAAAATGGCCAGGTTATAGAATCGACAACCACCGGGACACGAGGTGGGCCCGTTATCAGTCCTCACTGGAGGAACATCATCCACAACCTCAGTGGAGGTTAACCATCATTATATAGCGTCATCAACCCTTATAGAAAGCATTTGATGACAATCACCCATTGGATCCGCATATTCATGAGCTCTCGCGCATCACAGTTATCGCGCTAGATCATGATCAACATTGTTATAACTTTAACAACACTTTAGTGTCGTATATAATCAGTCGACACATTCAGTATTTGTGATAATACTAAGAACGTCTTAAACGTTCATGAGAACATTCTTTTCATATTTCATCTGTGTATTCGCTTGTTCTTTTTTATAATTGTATATATATTTAACATATTTTAAAAGTTGCATTAAACGTATGTACATGCATTCACCGTCATTGATTCTTTCCTGAGTTAGCCCCAACCACTAGGGTCATCTTGCGACACAGTAACAAACATTATCGTCACAGTAGTGTTCAATGCATAGTCAAATGTGGGTACCATATTTTAATTTTAATTCATTAAATGGATTGCGTTAACATGATGATGTATTACACACTGAGGATGTGGCATATAGTTGTTATAGATGTATTCAATGTTCATGCAACGCGTTGAGTCTCGCCATATAGGTATAAATTGAAATAAGCACGTATGTACTTACTGGTCGATTGTAATTTCTTTGTTTAAATTTGATTACTAGGTTAAAATAATCAAAACCGATATACTTAAAGAACTTTGAAAATAAACCGATGAATTCTAAAACGTTCAACTATTATGAATCTATTGCAATCCTACCGGAGCAATCTGGCACAGTCAGTGACAAACCATTGTTCTGCGAAACAGAATTTTTTGTTTGTTTGGATACAATTAATTGTTATATATTGATAGCTTCAGTACATGAGACGTTGATATGATCGAAGAATTACCTGCATCTAATACAAATATTAATATTTATGAATTCACCTATGATGCAATCTAAATTTGCAATCATTATGCAGAATTTTCCAAAACTTGCATTTAGATACGATATATACACACGGTATGTAAAATGGAACAAAAACCTAATTATAAATCATATTAACAAACAATTAGACAACGAAAACAGCACATTTAAGATAAGGTCCGGTGTGCTTTTATTTAAACCGTTGTAATTTGTTTTTATTACAGAATAAACAAACCAGTTTCGGAATACATTTACGTAATCAACGTGAGGAAAAGGTAACGCAAAGTTTATATATATTTAACAAATAAGATAGTTTACCTTTTCTACTAAGTCTCCAGTCTCATTTATCAGCGAATTTTGAACCGTCCTTTTTGACGCGTCCACCGTAGTTGTCCTGGAAGATGTTCGCAAATATTTTTATAATATTATATCGAATAAATAGTACAACAATCTAGGATAGGTCTACAAAATCCTTTCTAATACACTGGGTCCCGGATGATGCTAGAATGAAAGATAAATATAAACGAACATATAATTATGAGAATATTATAAGCCAAACCGTGCATCTTCCCAAATTATAATTGCAACGCCTTCATTAACAACAATCAATCACAGTTTTACAAATGCTAAGTAGGCTACTGCTACATATTAAAGTTCTCCTTCCATGTTTTGTTTCATGAACATGTTTATGTTTATTTAATTGGAAATCAATACACAACAATAGCTATTTACAATTCACACCTTGCAGTATCTGTGAAAAGTGAGAATAAGATTTTATTTGATGACGTAGAAAACTTTGAACAGGTTAATTAATCCACAGGTAAATGTATTTATCAATTATCTGGCAATAGTTGTTCAGCTATACAATTCAGATTTACCTCATTTCCCAGTGCAGTCACGCAGTGGTAAAAGTAGTATCTACGTCATGAAATAATACTTATTTTTACATACAACTTAGTAGCGATTTCTTTTCGAGACTATCAAGAAATGTTCATATGATGTTTAAGAGATAAATTTATTAATTGATAATAAAAAAGGTGACCATTCATCTTTAATAGCTCGCCATTTAGAGGTCCAAATTTAACGTAACATTTGCACTGAACAAACGTTATATTAATTGGTCAACTTGGTTTTATGGAAATAATTAGGGAAAAACAAGGCTTTCATACTATTTAATAATCTATCGTATGAAGCAATGAAGCAAGTTACTTTACAATTTTTGCTGAGATTTCCTTCCAAAACAACTAATAGTTCAAACATAACAAAGATATAAAATGCAGCTCCCTCGAAACTAAAAGCCACAATTTCAAAACGGCGTTTATTGTGTACACCAGTGGTAACCTTACCAAGACGAACGTGTGCAGCCAGTCCTTGTACCATATATTTTAGTAAATAGAATGATGTCCTTGGCTAAAGGTATTCCCATTGTCGTGTTGTTTGAACCACCCGACAGATTTTAGAAGCCAACCATGTCAGAGTTATTCCATGGCCAGCGGAACGTATCTAAATCCAATTTAACACGTATGTGACTTGTTAAAACGTCGCCTAAGATAACTTCCAAAGCAAAACAATCTCCGTGAAATTGGTTAAAATGCCAATCTAACATGGAATGCCATTCCACAACAACACTGTTTCCATGAGACCAGGAACCGAGCTGAAATTGCTGTTTATGATGACCACACCAGATAGTATACGCCATTTGGAAATTGTGACTTTTGGTTTTGAGCTATTCGGTCTTATTGCAATAATATTTTCAGCAAATATTTAAATTGAATTGTGTCGTACGGTCAAAGTAGATATACATATCGAACAGGAAATGTAGCATTTGAAGGAGACAGTCAACTAAAATGGGCCAAGGGTCGATGAGACCGAACTCTTCAACACGGTATAAGGTAGATTATTAATTACATTTGTGTCTCGTGTGTTTTAAATTATATTGATAAATTCCAGGTGACCAATTATAAATTGTGTTCCGTGTATATATAAAATCATAGTATGTCTATCAAAAACTCTGGAGAAGTTCTTGACAAACTACGGTGTAAGCATTTTCATGCCTCTTCTCTAAGCACCTACGACTTTTCTACACTGTATACTACACTACCACATAATCTTATCAAAGAAAAATTGCTTCAGCTTATTCAGAAGACATTCTGGAGAAGTTCTAGACAAACTACGGTGTAAGCATTTTCATGCCTCTTCTCTTAGCACCTACAACTTTTCTACACTGTATACTACACTACCACATAATCTTATCAAAGAAAAATGCTTCAGCTTATTCAGAAGACATTTGCTAGAGAAGGTACAACTTTTCTAGCTTGTAATAATGTCATGGCTTTCTTTACTAACGCCCCCATTGATAAGTATAATATGTGGACTTGTACTGATGTTTGTAGAGCCTTATCTTTTCTTCTAGATAACATCTTTATAAGATACGGTAAAACTATTTACCGCCAGGTTGTTGGTATTCCTATGGGTACTAACTGTGCGCCACTTGTTGCAGATTTGTTTTTGTACTGCTATGAAAGAGATTTTATGTTGAGTTTGTCACCTGCTAGCCAGGGTGAAATTATTGATGCCTTTAATAATACTTCTCGGTATCTTGATGACATACTCAATATTGATAATCCGTTCTTTGGTCATATGGTTACTAACATTTATCCACCAGAGCTCACGTTGAATAAAGCCAACAGTTCGGATACAGTAGCAGCATTTCTCGATCTTCATCTCTCGATTTCAAATGATTGTATTCATACTAAAATCTATGATAAGAGAGACGATTTCAATTTTAACATCGTTAACTATCCACACCTGGGTGGAAATGTACCTCGTGCTACCTCATCTGGGGTGTATATCTCCCAGCTCATTCGATTTGATAGAGCGTGTAATGATGTTATAGACTTCAATGATCGAAATCAAGTTATTACAAATAAACTTCTTCAGCAGGGCTTTCGTTTTCACAAACTACGTAGATCTTTCTCTAAATTCTACCGCCGCAACGAGAGCCTGCTGGAAAAGTACAACACCAACTTAAAACACTTCTGCGAATAGGCATATCACAACCTTCATTTTATGGAGATGTGGTCTATAAACTTCGAAAGTTAAAAGGGTCTGACGGGTTTCCTGACCGCTTTACAAATTTAATCAGGAAGTTCGTTAGAAAAGGATGTAACCCTTTGGTTTTACAGCGCACTGCATGTTTAGTGATTGACCCCTCTACAGTCAGTCATTACGCTTCACTTTTCACTTGTGCGATGACTGGACTACCTCTTGGGACTCTATGATTGTACCTACTAAAACCCCAACTAAGGGAGGTGGGTGCATGAGCTTTCGTCCCTTGGGTTTTCTGGTCGTACCCTAGATTCGTTTTCTCTTTAGCTGCAACTACTATGGTTGTTCAGTACGATTCTGGATACATCCTGAGATGTTTATTATTTTGTATGTGTATCTTTAGTTAGTTTCGCTGGATGAGGACTTTATTGTTAGAGAATTCCTTTTGATGGGATGTAGTTTTGTTTACACTGTCTTGTCTATTTGGGCGCTGAAGACAGGATAATAGCGAGGATTGTGCGCATATAAAATCGATTCAAGCTAACCAGTAGGCCTTATTTCCTACTGACCGTTCCAAGTCGGTAACCCTGTCTTCACCACCCTTTCTGTTGTTTTTTGTCTCTTTCATTGTAGTTTCAAGTCCTTGTTTGCGGTGCAGTGCGGACCTACGGTGCCATTGCGTTCGGACTCTGTGGTTTTTATAGGATCCTATATCTCATTTTGATTAACATGATTAATACTGTGAAAGTAATATCAGTAGTGCACACTTAATCTTTTAAATGTGAAAATAGCAAAGAAATGTAATTCTAGAGGTAAAATCGCAAACGGGGAGCAATGTTACTGCCCTTTGATATACAAAATATAATATGTAATTATATACATTATATCGTTGATTAGCTGACTGTTTTGTAAACGTTATGAATTACACGCCGAAAGAGCTCAAGGATTAAGGTTAACGCTAAATCTAGCTAGTAGAGCGATTTTTTATTTTTATTTTTATAGCATTGCAAAACGATTATTGCACGTAATAATCAGCTGTCGATATTAATACTGACAGTAACCTGCTAGACGGACTGTACATCTTATTCAACATAAAAAATGTTGGAGCAAACTTTCGATTTAATTAGCACAGGGTGGTCCTACTGTCGGCTTCGTAAGAAGCGAAGCCCTGAACATTATAGTACACATATCGTAATAAGCTTCTCGAAACGAAGCCCCACTCTTCTTCAAACAATTTCATATATTATAACATTATGATTAATAGTTTGGTAACATGGCGAAATCGTGTTGCAATAGCCAAAATAATATCGAGATCAGCGAGGTGTATACCAAGCCGTGTGTCCCTCGTGAAGACATATTTTCGCATATGTTAAAGAAACTAACCCTCCAAATAATGGCAAATTGACACTACAAGACCGTTTATCAAAACTCTATCCACGTTTTCACGTCCTATAATAATATATATGTGCAAATTAAAAGTATAGGTTTATTCACGGGTTCTTACACTAATTGTGATTGAATATGCGTCAAATGAAGCATGACTTGGTAATTATTAATTCGACACTCAAATTTCGGTGTTTGGTATGCCTGGATAAAATCATTTACGTTGTGTCTATAGAATTTGGATAAAAAATATGTAAACTGTATATATATTATAGTATAAAGCGTCAGTTTGCCAAAATACGGGTCGTATATAATAATAAAATAAAAGTTCTCTGGACGCATGGTTATTATATTTATTGGCTGACCATCATGGCGGTATACATCTGTTGTGAAATGTGTTTGTTGATGGCGGGGTACGAACTTGAAATCTGTATCGTGCAGATAGATACACACAAGCTGAATGCGAGCGCAAGCGATTGCCTGCACTCAGTGTTCATGCTATATAATTTGCAAAGGGGTTGGCGTGGCCTAGTGAATAGCGGGGTGGATTTGAAATCCGGAGGACTCGGGTCCTAGCCTCACCGGCGACACTGTGTTTTTTTGTGTTGTCTTGGGCATGCCACTTCCCATTTGCCTTGTCCGTCGCATGGGGACGTAAATCGGGCGGTCCTCTGAGCACGTAAGAGAACCACAGGAATCTAGTCTTTAGTAAGAGTAGGGCAGGTTCACGGATTTGTGTGTATTCTAATTATTCCCTTCTCTCTTGGACAGCTTAAAATAACCTATAATGTGTTGATGCGGCGTTAAACAACATTCAATTCATACTTAACAGTTTGAATTTGGTTACGTTCAGATAACAAGGGAGAACCCGATGCTCCGCTCACCGCACCACCCACTCCCATCCCAAATCAAAGAAGAAAGCAAGCATATATTTAACATGTTTGTCGGAGTTTAGGGAGCACGTACCAGGTCCAACTTTGTTCATCATATTAATTTACGAATAACATATTCTGAAAATGCACCAGAAACAAAGATTTTCTAGTGGACATGCCCTCTAAGTCAACCACGATCAACACCTGGATATTGTCTTTACACCCCACCCACCCTCTCCCCATTTTAGAGAAATATATTGGAGAGTGCGATTGGGGATGATCCTCCTCTACCTTTATTTATTTTTTTTCAAATTGCTGACGGTGTTTACCAGTTGTTTTAGATAGAAATGTTATCTACACGGTTAAGATTTTCAACTTTGCAATACACACTTACTATACTATAATCATCTTTAATAAGTGCACAAAGTAGCGTCCAAACAACCAGTTAAACTTTAAACAGCATTCACAAAAGAATCTGACATACATGGTAGGGAAATTGCCTGCCCGTTTGAAAAATCTAAGGTCGATTTCGGGCAAACTACGATATTTTAAGTAGTGTGGCCTTATTTAACGGCTGATCAACACGTTATACTATGTTATCTAGAGTCGCCCATAAGAGAGGAGAAACATACATAGGATTCCTGGAACCCGTCTACTCTTATTCTTAATGACTTGCTGTTTATGGGTTTTTTAACGTGTTCAGAGAATAAATCGACTAGGATACACGGGACCTCGCGGCTTATGTCCCATTCGATGGGCACTTACCAGAGAAGATTATATGTGTTTTTTTATTGTTGTTCGTGTGTGAGTGGTGGTGGAGAAGGATCATCACCGATCACTCTCTCCAATATATTTCTCTAAAATTGGGACGTCATTTTTTCGAAGGGGTTTGGGATCAATAAAACAAGTATGTTGAAAAAAACATTCAGATGGCCAGCAAATTTTTTTTATATTCCGATAGAAAATTAAATTCTCTAAATAATACTAAAATTGTGCAGTTTTTTTATGAAGCCATTTAGAAGTTAAATGAATTTAACATCGTTTTTTCTTAAAATGCCACGGTAAAAAAGCGGCGAAAGAAATAGGAAATTCTAAAAATAATAATGTATAACTTAATTTAAATGATATAATTTATATAGCAGATGGAAGGTCTCATCAAGACGAACAGTGTGATGTAAAAAATAATTGCATGTGACTAAACTGTAATTGCATGTGACTAAACTAACATTCTGTGATGCTAAAAACGTTGACAACTGAGAGCAACGCGACTTTTATGAAACACGTCAAACATAGCCGTACTTGAGACGCTATTAATAAAAACCTGTTAACATAGCGACAAAACAAAATTATAATCAAATCGCAAATATCTTCAAATTTACAAATATATATAGTTCATATGCGTACCCGTATATTTTCGAAAAGGTCAATTCCCCCTTAATTAACATGCATCAGTTAGCATTATTTGTATATATATTTTGTATTTTGTATATGTTTACTGCAGGAAGATAGTAAGACAGAAATAGAACGCATGAGAGAAGAGTGCTCTAAACTAAAGGTAATTACATGTTTACGCCGGAATCAAATTGTATATATCATTTGCAATTCAACCATTTCGTGCCAATATACACGTAGAGTTATAATTATAGGGAAATGCATAGCGTTCATACACTATCGTTTGTTTGTGTTATTAGAACCCCAACCTCAGAAAGTGCGTGGCTGTTGCTGATAGTGTAGGGTTGAGCAATTACTGTTTGGTCTATAACTTTTGAACTGGTGAAGAAATGATGAAATTAATTTACAGAAGCTTAAATGTCAGCATACTAGTGTATTGCGAGTATTGTACAAGTTCTTATCCTCGAAATCCAGTAAAAACAACGTACAATTTTGTTTTCGCTTTAAAACATTTGAACAATTAAAGAGTAATGTCATGATACTTTAGAGTCCATTACTTTAGTGCCTGAATGACAACGTATCGCTAGCAAAAGTAGGTATAAAAAAGAACAGGAAAAGTAGCACTGACAGTAAAGAGTCAACCAAAATAACACACTAAACAAACAACCATATACGAAATATAGAAGCGACGTATGCGACACCACAAACATGAAATGGTTGCCACTCATAACGTGGTCCCGCCTTAATTCCATAACGTGGTCCCGCCTTAATTCCATTACGTGGTCCAGCCTTAATTCCATAACGTGGTCCCGCCTTAATTCCATTACGTGGTCCAGCCTTAATTACATTAGTCGATGTGAAAGTTTATATTAGCAGGATTTTATAACGGATATTTCGACAATAAAACATGTTTAAAAACAATGTTAACTGAAAACATCTTTAAAGATGAATAAAAGGCCAAATAAGACATCACAAACACAAAAGGGTTGACAATAGGGCTACCGCCTTGGAATGGTTAGTGGCAAAAAAATACTTCTGTGGGGGTTGTGTGTGTGGGGGGTGGGGGGTGGGGGGTGGGGGGTTAAACCAGGTTCCAGTGTGCTCCAGACCTCACACTTACCCTACTGTCATCCCAATAAAACGGGACAGTGTAAATAAAGAAATCCCGGCCATGAACTATTATATATCCAACAGGGCAGTATTAATGGCAATATAAGTAAAACACAAAGATGCTCGTGTATATATAAATACAAAGTTGATACTCGGACCACGTAATGAGGAATATCGCTTTGGAACGTTCATTGGCAAAAGTCATCGTTACACACTCTTGTGGTTAAAGGTCAAACATAGGTATTCCATTTCGATTTTACTGTATTAAATGGATAGTGTTAACATACATGATGCATGATGATGTATTGCACACTGAGGATGTGGCTATTATAGACACATACGATGGTCTTACAACACGTTGCTTCTCAACAGATACGTGAAAACTGAAATGAGCATGTATGGACCTACCTGGTCGTGTGTGTTCTCTTTGTTTACATTTGATAAGATTAGAATAATCATAGCAGATACACCCAAGGTATTTAGATAATAAAACTGATGAATTCGGTTATAATTATAAAGCTATGACAACCATACCAGAACAATCCAAAGTCATTGAAAAGTAGTGGTTCGGAAAACTATGAATCTCTTTGGGATAAAACAAATTGCATATTGTGCTGATAACTTCAGTACACGAGACGTTGATTCATTCGAAGGAATCGCTACAATAAAACAACTCAATTTTTGATATATTTGAATTCACCTTTGATGTAATCTTATCTTAATTTTCAATTTGAATGAAGAATGTTTAAAAATCAAAATATATATAGAGAGATAGATATTTTTACATGTGCTATTGAACAAACATTTAACTTTAATTAACACTATATTTTTTACAGGAAGCGAACACACAATTAGCCAAAGAAAACAGCGCACTTAAGAGAAATGCGATTACTAGTTCTGCTACGTCTTCGCCATTAAAGGCAGCACAAACACATTCAAAGGAAGTGCAGACATGCGCAAAAGACACACAAACGTTTGCAAAGGGAGTACAAACAACTTTCAATGAGGAAATGCAGGCATCGTCAAAAGCGATTCAACAATTGCCTAAGGCAGAGTTGTATGACAGTGGATTAGTTTCCTCCGGTCTACATCAAAAAAAAGGAGGAAATGATAGGGAAAGAGAATTCTCTGTACAGACAGTCCTATCGGACAACAGGCAGAATTGATAGGGACTAAGAATGATACAATCTGTCCTATAGCGGACAACAGACGGAATTGATAGGGACTAAGAATGATACAATCTGTCCTATAGCGGACAACAGGCAGAATTGATAGGGACTAAGAATGATACAGACAGTCATTTAGCGTACAACAGACGGAACTGATAGGGACTAAGAATGATACAATCTGTCCTATAGCGGACAACAGGCAGAATTGATAGGGACTAAGAATGATACAGACAGTCATTTAGCGTACAACAGACGGAACTGATAGGGACTAAGAATGATACAATCTGTCCTATAGCGGACAACAGGCAAATTGATAAGGACTATGAACGCAACACACAGTCCTAGCGGATAAGTACTTGCCTTATTCATGAAATAGGACGACAGTCCGACTGTGAAATGTCGCTTTACTGCAGTATAGATCTACACTTTTTATCAAACTGCGTGCAAAAGTGACTACAGATTTGTAATACCACATAGTATTATGGCGGTGCTTTATCTCTCTTGTATTAACGTCCAATACATTCCAAGCGCATATGTGTTGCAGTTGTTAACAGCTGATATTTTTATAAGCCGCTTTGAACATTTTTATACTGCAGAATCGAATACTGTTATAATAATCATCATTCTTCTGCAAATTTACAATGCTCATTTGTAGACTTAACGATTATGTCTTTTACAATTCAACATCACAGTATTCATAGCATTTTACTAGACAATAGACACGAGCTGTTTTACCATTATATCAGCCGTTTCTTCATTATCACTCATACACCGTATGAGGAGACATAGATTCACCTCTGCAGTTTATTTTGCAATTCGTCGTCAGTGTATACCTATAAAGATATTAATGCGTGTGTTCCCACAAATACTTTTGTCGGATTAAACATAAAATGTTGTATGTATCGTGACCGAATTTTTAGTTTTGTTATAATTAACTTTCAAATGTAATCGGAAGTGCCTCATCGATATTCGTTATTTGTTTACAATGTCTTTACTGAAATTGAACTAGCCGTTGTGATTACTCAGGCAGGCATCTGAACCATTATCAACTATATAATTATGTAAGCTTTAGTAAAGCCTTGTTTTGGCAAAAGTCGATATAAGCACTTAATATTTCAAAGACCTTTTATTTTGTACTGCATCGACACAATGTCTGTATTTGCGCATAATGAATGATGAGAAAAATAGAGTACATTGTAAATTTAGAAATATATCTCACTCTTAGAAGGGAAAGACTGGTTCTCATTCTTGAGAGCAAATCAAATGAGGGATAGGACATAGAGAATGATAAAACAATTATTTATTTTTTTGTCTCTTTCATTGTAGTTTCAATGCCTTGTTTGCAGTACAGTGCGGACCTACGATGCCATTGCGTTCGGACGCTGTGGTTTCTATAGGACCCTATATATCATTTTGAAATATATCTTGCACTTTTAAAGGTAATAATTTTCAGCCCTCACTCTGAGCAAAGCAAATAGTGGATAGTATATATTCGTTAAGCCTTTTACAACCTACCTAACACTGTTTATACTATTCGTAAAATAATTTGTTTAGAGCATCGTAGCTACGTCTGTTGACAAACAGACGTTGTATCAGCAATTTTATATCCATTAATGTAAGTACTGATGATACAGGAAGTGAAACATTTTAAGAGAGTAAGTATCTAAACAAACGATATTGGAGCATACATTTAAAAGCAAAGTATCAAAGGTCTGTTTGGAACACATTGGAACGGTCAGTAGAAAAGAATAGCCTACGGGTGCTTAAACCGATTCTTAGGTGCACCAAACCTCACTCTTAACGATTTCACGGTTTCAGAAAATGTTACCTTTGATTTTAATTATGCTCTGCGATTGAAACTGTTTTACATTTTGTTCCATGTTTTGAAAAGCATTTGGTATTTTTTTTTTTTCTTCAGATTTTTCTGATTGCATGTCGCTATTTTAGCTATCCCTTGTAGCGCTAAAAAAGAGTATGCACTTTGACCTCGGTTAACCGCGTTTCAATCTGGCTGACGTGTGTTTCCAAATTTGATACCTTCGTATTAATGTTATTCATTCTTCTCTAAATTGTCTTTTTTCATCGACAACGTGATATGATTTGCATCCTCCAAATGTTGTGCTGCCCAGCTGAGCTGGTTTGTGCTTTGTGGTGCCTAACTTGTGAACATTTGATGTGTCTGTGGGTTATAACCTGACAAGTGGACTATGTTTGGAAACGAGCTGGTGTTGATGTTTTCATTTGAGTCACAGGAAATTGTAGCACATTATATGGCTGCTCATGATGAGAGAACAATATATTTGAGTGAGTTAATTTGTGCCGACGTAAAGCAGAAAACACTAGTTTCATTTGTATGCATTAGAGTTACCTTTAACTAAATATATATGAGACATTTTTATCATTGTATTTTATTCAGCATTGACTTTAATGAAAGTTAGTTGTTAAGTAAATTGTTATTTTGTATAGCGTATCCCAGTACAAGGTGAGAGTATCTTGTCGTTGATGTGTTTTTGTTTTTTGGTCACCCAGTTTAGATCTTGATTATGATCGCCAATATCATTCATTGGAAAATTTGCCCTCCTTTTTGATATTTGTCTTTTACGCGGTTGTGTGTCTGTCTTAGCATATATTTTGACCGCCGGTAAAAGTAATATATGCTCATATTCACACTAATCCAAACATTAAATGCAAAACATTGCATTTCCTTATATACCCGCATTCTTCCGGAGCGGTATAAATCCTGTTTTTACTTCACGAAGTAACAATCTTCCATATAAGTATTCAGACATACCTCCTACTCTGGACTGACATACGGATGTCATATATATAAGTATGCAGAAACGCCTCCTTACATAGGTGTCGCGGTGGTTAGCATTGTTTAGTAATCCAGAGAACATGAGTTATATCCCAGCCAGGTCCGAATTTGCTTTGATTCTCGAAATAGTTGAAAAAGCATTTCACATCTGACCAGTCCTTCAGATGAGACTTAAAGCCGGGGTCTGCTCGTTCAAATTTATAGTGCAATACAGGGAGGATAGATAAACGGTTATGCATAAACGAAAAACATACAAATACAATAAAAGTTCATACAAATACAATAAAAGTTGGTGAAACAAGGTGGTATTACACACCATTGAAACATGGTGGTATTACACACCATTTATTGTGATGACACTGCTTTGATAATTAAAATAAATACAGAAAAATCCATATTTCGGAAGCAACAACACAAACAAGAGAGACTCGGTTTTATTGAGTCTAGCAGACTCAGTTTTATTGAGTCGGTTCCTGTGAAGCTATATAAGATGCAGCACCTGTCACGACCCCTTGCACCGGCTTAAGCGGTATCTTTCTTTAAAGCCACACGTTAAAGCCACAATGAATTGGCTCGATGATTTCAAAGAAACAGTGTTAATAAAAATAGCTATACAAGTCCAACAGGAAATTTATGGAACAAACAACAATTACAAGGAAAAATAAAAGCAAAATATGAGACACCACGAACATAAAACGGTTGACAATAGGACAATAGGGGTACCGCCTTGGAACGGTCATTGGCAGGAAAGGTCGCTGGGGTGGGGAGTTGTTTAAACCAAACCAATATTTAATCATACCACTATTGTTAACCCTTTTACGTTTGTATCTTCTTGTTAAATGTTCGACTTAGGAAGTCAAACGTCTTTATTTTATCAAAGTTACTGTAAAAGGATCAGGAACAATTAAAAACTCAGTAGGTTTGAACTCTGAAAGATTGCATGTTAAGCGGACACTCTATCGAAATCGCTGTAAAAGCTAGCTCCGCGGCGAGGCAGTCGTTATGCGCTTAAAAACCTATCTATGTACATACACCCTCAAATGAGTTCTACTACATTTCTCTAGCCTTTAACTTGATAGTTGTCACCCTACAAATACCACACAACTCAGGTCCATAGTACCTCAGCTAAACCACCTCCAACAGTAAATATCCTGGTCACGGCACCAATGTAAACGGACGAGGAAAAGTTAAGATCTTAGCGGATTTAAACTCGGAACGATTACATGTGGAGTAGACTCTCTACCGATATCGCCATCAAAGCGATTTAAAGTAGCGTTTCAGGCGAGTTTGCGTCTACTATTATTATTATCGTCTACTATTATTATTATTGTTGTTGTTGTCGTTGTTGTGGTAGTGGTGGTGGTGGTGGTGGTCTTGGTGGTTGTGGTGGTGGTGGTGGTCGTTGTTGTTGTTGTTATTGTTATCATTAAAAGCAACAGAACTTGACTGAAACAGTGACGTTTGTGTGAGAAAATCAACAGCATCGTTTAGCACTCACATAATTATAGACCTTTCTCATTACAAATATATAGTGTATCTATCATAACTATAGACGTCATATTTTAAATGTTTATTATTGAATACCTTTTCTCTATGTAATATACCTCTTAAATTATGTAACTTATTTAGAAACAGGGGTTGCCGTGACATAGTGGTTAGCATTAAAGACTTGGAATCGTTTCGTCGGTATGTTCTTGGGTAAAACACTTTTCCTTAGCCTTATTCGTCGGATACGGACGTACACTGGGTGGTCCCGTACGAGTGTATCAGAGACTAGAGCAGGTTCACAAATTCTTGTGTATCTGAGCCCCCCTCCCCACAACCCGCCTTCACCCACCCAGCACACACTCACCCATCCCGCCTCTCTCTCTTTCTCACTGGGTGACTTATAATAACATATTATGTGTTGATGAGCAGTCAAACAAGTTTCATTTCAATTGTAATTCTTTCGAAATGACCATCAAATTTTTCTTATTGCCATTAAACATAACTGCTTTATTTTCGCCACAATTGTGTACCTGTTCTAGAGCTGGACAAAAACATATTTAACTGTGACATATACAAACGTTTAACATATACCTACTGTTATCTGAGTACAAACACGTTTTAATTTATGTTAATAACATATGTACTTATTTGAATTTTGTCGAGCACACTACGTTACTGTAAAGGGACTGGAGGTGATCTAGATAAGTCATTTAATTCAATCCAAATTAAACCTAGTTTGTATGTAGCTTATCAGTTCAAGTTCAAGGTCATACTTAGAAAAAACGTCAACCTTTTAGTTACAGTTTTATCAAAGTCCCTGAACTCTTTCATTTTTATTTCATTTATGTGATTTTCTTGTTTTTGTGTTCCAGACTGACGCTGCAATAATCCTTCTCTACCCTTACCCGTCCCACCCATATACCATTCCCTACATCACTTTTCTTTTCTCCCGTTTGCGACTTTGCCCCACAGAAGTCGAGCTCTGTTGGCGTCTGACAACTCTTGTTTCTATGATACATCAACATGAATTCTTCCATGTAAATCAATATGTATAATATGTTACCTTAAAGCAGCTGTGCATCTTAGAACCTATGCCATATATTTACCAGAAACTTCATACACACAATGTGTAAAACGATGATATATATACCATATTGCGAAAACAGTGGAGATCCTTTCCCACAATTCCAACCATAAAATCTGAAAAGATATAAAAATAAATGTGTTTTGCATTGAACAATTAGACTAAGCAACCCTCACCACCCTATGCTCCCTACACCCACCTCTCTCAACCCCACATCACTATCACTACATACACACACTTTACATGCGAAAAGATGCCTTCCACCCTGTTAATCCAACCCTGGTATATTTATAATCTTGTAAAGTAATTGCTGTATTTTAGCTTTACGTACTATTAAAAAGCATATATTTTATTCGAAGTTTTTACACGATGTATTAGGAATAGAGCCCGACTTGTCAAGTGAAAAGGAGTCAATTCTTACGTATGGCGGGAAATATACAGTACTGTTTTTTTGCAGGTAAAATGGGTTAATCTACACAAAAAGAACACACAAAAAACGATCATCATGCATGGCCAAAAATGTTTTATAAATGACGAAAAACATCATTTAAACAAAAAATATTTAACTATATTTTAAACGTATGTTGATATTCGAGTATTATAAAGGAGAAAGTATCAAAACTGTAGGTCACCAGTTCTAGATCTGAAATACATTATATAGTTCTGACTGAACGCTTATTAATTATTGTTTCAAATAACGGGGATCCATGATGTTACAAGTCCAAAGACAATTTGACACCGTCGCGTGAAAAGTCACTAGGTTTATAACGTATGATTACGTTAGCCAAATAAGTAGATACCTATCTCTATGATATAAACTAAAAAACGTTGAGACATTGTTATATCAATATACTGTGGTCTGTCTTGTCCGTCAGACCGTGTGTCTGTCCGTCCGTGAGTTTGTTCGTAACCTGAACTCCTCCTTCATTAGTTGAAAGAGGGTGTTCACATTGACACAGTGGTTGCTTAAGATGTGTAGATGAACTCGAATCGAGGGGTTGATCCCGGGAGATAGAGGTCAAGGTCAGCATGTCAAATTCACCAAAATGAACATTAAACCTGTGAATTTCAATATTGTTTAACGAAAGTTCTTACATGATATAAGTAATTATATGAGCAATATGGAACGGGTTTTTACTAACTGGTACTTTGGGATCATCAAGCCCAATACTTGTGGCTTTAAAGTAGAATACCACAGAAGCCGGTGCAAGTGGCGGGGGAGAGGTTTCGCACCTTATATTACCTCCGGTGAACAAACTCAATAAAGCCGAGTCTTCTACTGTTCTCTGTTGTTTGTATTTGTTGCTTCCAATGGATCCCCTTTTCAGTATTTATCGAGATAAGCGTATGTTTAGTGCTGTGTGGCGGCTGCAAAAATCGCACCGACTACATATCAGTAGTGTTATTACTTACTGGTTATTTGAGATCGTCAAGCCCAATGTGTGTGACTTTAAAGTAGAATACCGCTTAAGCTGGTGCTAGGGAGCATGATAGTTGTTGCACTTTATATTACCTCTTATGAACGGTCTCAATACAACCGAGTCTGCTACTTTTCTCTATTCTTTGTGCTTGTTACTTTCAACGGATCCCCTTTTTCAGTATTTACTGATGTCCGGATCCTCTTCCCTGGGAGATGGAACTTATTGTCATATGAAGTCAGCATGCATTTTTATTGTTTCTTATCTCAACCTACATCAGTTGAAGGATGGCGTTCGTATTTAGCACAGTGGTCTCCTAGGATGTGTAGTTAGCAGCGACGGTTTCTAATCCAGAATAAGTTCAAATTCACCTTTATAAACATTACATCCTCAGTTTACAATACTTTAAATGGAATTTCTATACATTCGGCTTATTGTTTCCCTGTAACCTGAAATCCTACTCCAGTTTAAACAGAGGGTGTTCATATCTGAGACTGTGGGTGGCTAGGATGTGAACCTGACAGTGAAGTACGAATATTTGCGATGGGCCCTCATTGCATTCATTGGGTGATGTTGAAGATGTGTGCAAAGTTTATTCTTGTACATCAAATTCTTTAATCGTAATTAGTCCCCTTGTAAAATACCAGGTTAAGTTCCAGGTTAAACCTTTTTTTATTAAGTGGAATAATTCAAAATATATGAACCAGAGAGTTATGGGCCTTCACCAGAAGTATTCATTGGATCATGCTGAATAAGTTTACAAAGTTTCATTGTTGTAGACATTATTCTTTAAAAGTTATTTACCACACTCATTTGCCAAGTAAACGTTAAAGGACAGACCTACGGACGGACGAACGGGTGGAAAACGCCACGACATAATACGTTCCTACGGGCGTTTAATAAAACTGTTGACTGGAATGGCACTATGCGTTAAAACAGGAAATGTAGCATTCACAGATAAGATAAGATAAGATAAGACAATGAGTATTCAGAGAACTATATAAATGTAACATACAATCCTTTTTATAGTGCAAGAGAAGAAGTAACACTAATACAAGTTAAAGAAAAATACGAAGTACATTTATAATACTAAGGTTTATACTCACAATACATGTAATACAATGGTTATGAAGGGAGACAACATGTGATAATTTTAATAATTACACTGGTGTAAAGTATTAGCCCTTGAGCTCAATTCCCCAGTATGAAACGGACCTAACCAAAAATATGTTTCATTTCAATGTTCTCTAACTAAGGTGAACATATATAACGGCAAGCAGCGATTTAAGAAAAGGCATGCCTTTAATGAATACATTTTTAATTATATTGATACACTTGTTAGATGAGGCTTATGCACTCAGATATAATAAGATGCAACCAGTTAATGCATATATATGCAACCAGTTAATGCATCTATATGAGAAGTAGCGTGTAAATGATTATTGATAGAATAATTGATTGTACCATAATAATTACCATGTTTACTGTCATATCGTAAGGTTTCAGACTGGTCAAAGTACTTCTGGGTCGAAAGCTTGCATCTGAGTGTGCAAAAAGATAAACTGATGTGAATGAATATCATGAAATGTTGTGAAAACTGAAGCGGGTTGTTGTTTGCTTCCCCTAGGACAGTGGGCGGTTCCGATGTGTGTGATTAACACAATTAAATTGTATTTAAGCGAACGAATGTGGTGCTACTAGTACTTGTGACTGGTCTCCAAAAATGTCTTTTATTACATTTATGTGGGTAAAAGATCAGGATTTCTCAGAGTGAAAGAATATTCATAATCGCTAAATATTAATAACTAATTCTGCGCACACAAATAACTAACTGTGAAGTTGATTAGTGACGTCAATAAAGTGTTGCTGACGTCGACGTCATTCGAAAATAACGTTCAATAAAGCGAATAATTTCGGTTGAAATCATACATAAACTGATTGAAAATGTAATAAATATTTTATTTAACTGCTGGGATCGATTACCGGGAATCCTTCGATGGTAGGCGTGTTTGTTTTTCGTACGCCCGTTCGTGGAAAAAAACTTCTACCATCTCGTGAAGGATTTCCCTCTAACCGAACCCAGCTGTTAAATAATCTTTATATTTTGTATTGTGTTCAATGGGTTAAATTTCACAGGTCTGACACGGTAAGCGTTCTTGACATACTCCACAGATTCAAGAGAGACCACCGATCTGTCTTAAAAGTAAAGTAATGAAAATTAAACTCGCAAATATCCTGGCCGCAAGAACTGATAAAAAATGTTTTAGAGATCAAATAAAATACACGATCAATCTGACTGTAATTGTATGCGCTGTTTTGTACTGAATTGAGACAATATTTAATTGTATTTCATTGGCGTCAAATGCATTATTTCAAGGAAACAAAGTACGACAGTTGGGTATCGCTGAACATTGATTGCATTTGAGATGTAATACTTGAGAAAAGGGACCCTCTTATCACGCCATGAACTATTATATACGCGAATGATTTTAGATTGGCTATCTCGCCTGCAAAATTATTTTAAGCTTCTATATGATATTATTTTCCGCCTATTTGCCATAAAACGTGTAAAACAACATGTGCATAGTTAACGTTATTATAATTGCACATGAACTTTAAGTTCCAGAAAACTATGAGGGATAGAGATCTTCAGGAAAGAGCTTCTGGTTTACATCAGCATCACAGCATTCCAGAGAAACATCAGCGCGGCTCGAACGACATTCCACCAAAAGTCGCATCACCATCTCCAGGGAATTATGTAGTGCCTGAATTGGGAAAACGGTAACATTTTGATACCACATTAATTATATAGTCCATGATTCGATTTTGAACATGCACAATGTGATATTTTGACACATATAATAATAAGCATATTCAGTATAAACAGTAAATATTGATTAAAACCTGACTTTTCTTAATTAAGACATGTGTACATCGTGAATATATTTTGTGTAGGTTATATGAAAGAGTATGAAATGGAAAACTGGAAAATCGCCAAACATGATAAATATAAAACATGTTGCAGTCTCGGTTTGATTGAGAATGTTCATGAACGTCAGAGAAGAATGATTGCTACCGTTCACGCCCTACTCTAGCCCATGGTTGAGCAGGGCTCAATATTTAATATTCAAAATGTCCATAGTACGAACAGTTTAGCCATCCCAAAGATGGTATGTATATGACGGTGAACACGGAACCTTCAATGTGGTATTTTCATACTATTCAATGGCCAGCGGAGTATGGTCCCAGTTTCAAACACAAAGCTTTGCCCTAAACGAGAAAACAATGAGCAAAATAAAATGAAAATAAAACAAAAATGAATTTCTTGGGAGCAGAGGTTATGAAGCCTGCATATTCCAAGTACAGCAACAGTCAAAATACTAAATAAAAATGCAGGCAACATGTCCTAAGTGTGATTAAACATCGACAGGCTGGAGTAGTGGAACACCTATTCGAAATGAAAGTAAGAAAACGAAGTATTTGAGAATGAAGCACTGATATCTGTATCGAAATATCGGGCTCATGTTTTCCAACTTTTTAACAAGCGTTTGAAGCAAATTAAAATACACAAACATGAACTTTAATTTCGTGTAACGATATTATTCTTGAACGATATAAAAGTAGCTATAAAAGTCGTAAGTCTTTGTTATATGTAAGTGTACCCTGTTAAATTCGTGATAGCGTTATAATATCACTAAAGCTTTAAATACTTAAACATGAGCAAATGTTACAATGCACAAGTTCAAGCATCAGCTAATAATGCAATAACAAAAACAATACTAGGAACATTGCATAACATTAGTGTATATTTCTGTGATTTCCGCCAACAAGTTTTTTTTAAAGGATGTTACGTACTACATGTACTATAACGTAATGTTGTCACTAATGCTTATTAAAACAACTGAACGCACACAAAACAACATATATTTTAAAAGTATATATGACACATGTACATATACAGGGTTAATCGATTGCTTACCATATTTTAGGTTTTGGTTGTAATCCAGAGGTGGCTACTAGGATACTGGGGATGCAGTTCGATGTATCTTAAATTCGTGTGTAAACCACTTTTGAAATGCACTTGCAGTAAAGCAAATCAGAGCATTATAATCAAAATAAGACTATACAATAAATTACCAGGCATTGCCTGTGTACCTTTTATTCTTTTTACAGTAATGAGCGACACTATATAGCAAAGGAGATAAGCAGTAATTGGGGACCGAAGGAAATTGCTGATGATTTCCATGCCATATATGAAAACGATTGGGTAAAAGCGTTTGACGCTGTAAAGAGTCAGCTATCTGACCGTGACATTTACAAATTCCTAATAGCTATAGTACAGGTAATACACTGTATGTATATATATAACGGTAGTAAATAATAGTATACGTCTTTAATACACGAACCTTTCTGGAGCACTAGATCACTGAGAATTCCAAGAAGATAGGTATTTAAAAAGATAAATATGAGACAAATTATCAACCAAACCGTGCTTACATCAACAATCAGGGATAGATTTGTTGATTTAAGCACGGTTTGGTTGATAGTTGTCTCACATTTATATATATATGTATTTATCATCACACTTGTATAATATAAAATGCGTACAATGCAATCCCGGCTATGGTAAACCGTAAAGTGTGTCTTTAAATGTCAGTAAACATAAACAAGTATGTAATATATAATAACGGAAAGCTGTCAATATTTTGTTTTGTAATTCAAATCTTCTTATTTTATTGTTGTCTAGATTGTTACAGACAGGTGTTAACATATATCCGAAACTGGGTTTATTTGGGAACGTAGGTCGGGCTTAACACAGGTACATTTATATAATGCTTATTGTAAAATGGATATATAATTTAAAATTAAATTAGCTTAAACATCTACGCTTCAAATATGAACATAACTGACACAATTGTGTATGTTTCTCCACTAGGAGGCTTATCTTTCGAATTCTTCTGAAGCAACAAAGCAGATTACTGATATGGAGAAAGGTGCACTGGATATTGTTATAGGCGAGGTTTGTATGTTTTTGTTTGTCAATGACTGTTTTAGTATGTCAATGCCAGTTTTAGTATGTCGAAGACTGTTTTTGTATGGCAATAACAATTTTAGTATGTTAATGACCGTTTTAGTATGCCGATGGCTGTTTTAGTATGTCAATGGCAGTTTTAGTATGTCAATGACAGTTTTAGTATGTCAATGACTGTTTTAGTAGGTCAATGACTGTTTTAGTATGTCAATGGCTGTTTTAGTATGTCAGTGGCTGTTTTAGTATGTCGATGACTGTTTAGTACGTCAATGACTGTTTTAATTTGTCAATGACTATTTTAGTATGTCAATGACAGTTTTAGTATGTCAATGGTTGTTTTAGTATGTCGATGACTGTTTTAGTATGTCGATGACTGTTTTGTATGTCAATGACTGTATAATATGTCAATGACAGTTTTAGTATGTCAATGACAGTTTTATTATGTCAATGACTGTTTTAGTATGTCAATGACAATTGTAGTATGTCAATGACTGTTTTAATATGTCAATGACAGTTTTAGTATGCCAATGAATGTTTTAGTATGTCAATGACTGTTTTAGTTTGCCAATGACGTTTAGGTATGCCATTGACTGTTTTAGTATGCCAATGACGTTTTAGTATGCCAATGATTTTTTTAGTATGCCAATGACTGTTTTAGTATGCCAATGACGTTTTAGTATGTCAATGATTGTTTTGGTATGTCAATGACTGTTTTTAAAATTAGTATGTCAATAACTGTTTTATAGGCGTTTGTTGTTCTCTTCTAAAAAAAAGCAAGGGAAGACCAACATGTAGCCACATGGTCTCACTGCATTTATGAATTACTATACAATGTTTTTTGAAGGACGTACCTTCTAGAAAAACATAACGTTCAATGATTTAGCTAACATTTGAATGTTAATACTGATTGTTCTTACTCTAATATCTTTAAGTAAATACTATTTCTATCGACTAACCTTTTTTAGAACTCTGAGAAAAACAAAACGCTACCTACAGCAAGAGGTGACCGTAGTCTTTTACTTCAGTACAGGAAAGACAATGCCGTCATTGCAACAGACCGACTAACACAGGTTAATATTCAACTTACTTACATATAACAGTTTTCAGTATCTATAGTTATAATAACTTGTATTAAAATGCACAAGTGGCGGGTATCAAGTAGGATGGGAAACTCCGCACTAAGAAGAGGCAATATTATTTTCCGTATACAGTTAGCTTTCACCGTTTGTGTCATGGTGTTCGATGTTTAATTGTAAAGGAACACATGGCAGTCTTGAAGTAGTTATCAAGCATTACAATTAGCCTCTCGATTCATTAATCCAGTATCATGTTGACTTTAAATATGCTTACATATATTGAAATGCTATTTTAAGTGTTCAACTGTTCTTCGTTATTCTACCATAGGTTTGAATATAGTATTGTTGAAATGTAATGAACCGGTAGTAATATGCAAAAACAATTTGATTTATACAATTATTTCTCCTACGATAAGGAATTTCTCCTTTCATACCTTTTTAATAATTAATATTAATGATTGAGCAAATGCAATTTATGTAGAAAACCTAACGGGACGCCACGAGTTTTAAAAAAATAAAGATTGCGTGTGTCCCTTTAATACATATAAATTCAACAGAGATTTGCAGTTTATTTAATACTGTCTGAAATGAATAAAATGAAAATAACAAAACGTTGGCATATTTCGGTATTTTTCAGGACTTTAATGCGAACATACTTTTGAAGATTTGTAAATTTTTCGGTGTAAAGCCCGTACGTTTCATTGAAGTCTTTGCTGCTTTATGTATAGAGATCACATGGTGGACGTGCGTACAAAATCCACCAATACATATGGTCTGCTACGACGAAAGAAGAGAATTTGATCCAAATATGTACAAGCTGTGTAGGAAGTCCGGACAAACGATAGATGTCATCGTGTGGCCACCACTTTTGCAATACGAGAAAGGCACTGTGTTAATAAAAGGAGTAGCTATGTGGAAATAATTTAAAAAAACGATTAAGAAGTTTGCAACATCGCCAATGGCCATTACTATTATACAGTTTAGTGTTATTATTCTGGCACAAACACATTGAATACATTCAATCAAAAGCATGGCTGAGAATTAACATTATGAAAAAACTAAAGTACACGCTTGATAGAGTGTCATTAGAAACTATTTATAATTACTTTATCAGACCTATTTTAGAATACGGTGATGTACTGTTCGATAACTGCACACAATATGAAAAATATGAGTTAGATAAAATACAAAATGAGGCTGCTCGTATAGTAACCGGACTATCGAAACTTATTTCCATTGAAAACCTCTACAAAGAAACTGGTTGGGACACTCTCGGAGAAAGGCGTCGTAAGCACAAACTGGTTATGTTTTATAAAATGATAAACCACCTAACTCCAAATTCCCTTTCTGAACTTGTTCCACCTTCAGTAGGTAATTCTTCCAGGTATAACTTACGTAACTCCATAGATATCATAACTATCAATGCTCGAACAAATTACTACTATAGCTCTTTTCTCCTCGTGAATGGAATGAGCTAAGTGAAGACTCACGACAAGCGAAACAGTTTGCTCATTCAAACATTCACTGAACAGTCAAAATAATAAAATTCCAAAACACTACCAGTTCGGAAAAAGAAACTTTCAGATATTGCACACAAGACTACGTACTAACTGCAGCTCCCTTAACAATGATCTGTTTTCCAAAAACATGGTTGATTCAACTTTTTGTTCCTGTGGTCGTGTAGAAAACGCTGAACACTACTTCTTCAATTGCAATAAGTACAGCGATGCAAGAAACGTTCTCATGAATTCATTGCTACGTTGATCAAATATTACATTGAAAACACTGCTCTTTGGAGATCAAAATGTAGCATACGATAAAAACAGTCGTATTTTTGACGCAGTTCATAATTATATTAAAAACTCAAAACGTTTTAACCTGTAGATCGGTTCCTTCGTTCAGTGAATTCTTTAAATGGTACACCCCTACCCCTACTCCCTTGTGTCGTTCCAAAACTCCCCATTTACATTTATATTCTTCACTTAAGACTTAAGATTTATAATTTCCAAATATTTTTTTTTTCATATTTCATTCATTTTGCCTATTTGAATGATGAATTCTCAAGTTCTGTTTATTAATTTTGTTCCTTTTGTTTGTTCTGTTTATTTCATTTTCTATTATAATTAAGTGCTACTTCATCTTATCATGTTTGCTAAGAATTATTCTAGTATCACTTCGTAAACGTAGCTTTTGATTTTTTCATACTTCCAGCTTGTATATTGTAAACGTATCGACTAACTACTGTTGATTATGCCATCAGCTGTGTACAATTAATTCCATACATAGAAGAAAATCATAAGTATTTTACTTTCGTTCTAATCCCTTTTCTGCTATTGTGTACTGATTCCATGTTGTAATAATAATGAGAAATAAAATATGTTTAAACCAACCTAAATTATTCGCTTTATTGAATGTTATCGGTGGATGACATTGACGTCAGCAACACTTTATTGACGTCATATTTGAACGTCACAGTTAGTTATATTTGTGCTCGGAGTTAGTTATTAATATTTAGCGAATATGAATATTCTTTCACTGAGAAATCCCAATATTTCACGCATAGAAATGTAATAAAATGTGTTTCAGATTCATATCCAGTGTGTATAAAAATGTATGCACTTAACTGGGACCCGGTTTCCATAATATTTAATTCGTGTTCATGAAACGGCTTGGTCTGGCAAACTCGACGACTCGGCTAGTTTTGCTTTATTCATTAATAGTAATTCATAGGATGCTTTAAGGCTTTTATGCATTCTTGTTTTCTGATAAAAGTATATATTATTTGAATTGCATTTTTACAATTGTTAGCAATATAAACCGCATTTAAATCAAAATTTACGATTTAGCAGACAGAATATTTCATTAACAATAATTAACCGGAAGGTTACATGCGGCTTAATGTAATGCGAAACTGCCGCTCGTAATGAAGGTTTACATTTGTAATTGGTTTGACACCTTGAGCTGAAATTGCTGTTTATGGAGGCCACACCAGAAAGTATACGCCATTTGGAAATTGTGACTTTTAGTTTTGAGCTATTCGCTTATTGCAATAATAGTTTCAGCAAATGGAATTGTGTCATACGGTACAAGTAGTTGTAGCATGGTCCCTGAAAATTCTCTTTGTAATAGCACAGGTGTAAATCGTTTAATTGAAAATAACACCTGTCAGAATAAATGGTGTACTGCAACTACCAGTTATTGGAAGTTAAAGTATGGCAGGGAGCTGAAATGGACATGCTACAAAACAAATAGAGTATGGTTTCATCTCGTTTTTTAATTTAAACATCTCGATGGGCTACGCCAATCTCAATGTTTAAATTAACCAACTCTATCAAACCATACTCAATCTATTACATATAAAACTCGAACAGGAAATGCAGCATTGAAGGACGACAATCAACTGAAATGGACCAAGTGTCGATGAGCTCAAAACCTTCAACACGGTATAAGGAAGATTATTAATTACATAAACGTCTGATTTGTTTTAAATTATATTGATATTGTGATGTTTGGAGTACTTTAATTCCCACAAGAGTAATTTCTTGCAGGGGGAGGAGTATCCAAAAACTGTGATTTATTTTCCATATTTGGAAGTTATTGTATGTGAAATATTTTCCTTACTTTTCTGTTAATCATAATGTTTCCTGTGTACAGGTACGATGTGCACTAGTCGATGTCTATACAATAAATGATGTCCTGCGTTGTGGTGGTGTTCTAAGGTTTAGAGTCCCTCAACCATAATGAGCCCCGGGAAGAATCACCCGTGACTCGGCATTATGTTTGGACTTTTTCTAGATGAGATGCGTTGTGGTATCTGTGTGTTGTAGATGTGTTGATGATGTGTCGCTCTCGCTCTATGTTGTCGCTGTGGCGGTGAAGTGTTGTCTGGAGTGCCGCTGGATCCTACAACCGCTAGGTGAGGGGCCCTACATCCGCTATGTGCTGGTGTGTCCTACATCCGCTACTGGGTGGACAATTTTGGGTGGTCTTCCTCGCACCTCCCGCCTAGCGGCAGCCTGCTGGTAACAAGATACAACCAAGCAAGGCTGCCTCCTGACCTCTCCGCTGAGTGCACAATACAGTGTTCCCGTGAAGTCTGCCAGGTTAACACGATCTGAGAACGCCATATTATGCACCCCTGACGGGTACGGTGAGGCCCGCCGTGGTCTTCTACCTCTGTTCTGCCCTTTTCACTTCGTCTGTCTACTGGATGCCACCCCGCCGCTGGTCGCCGCTGGTAGTCCCTGCGTCGGTGCTCTTCTCTAAAAGTCGGAGTAGTGTAAATACGTTCGCTCCCATCGAGTGTCGAAGTCGAAGTGAATTTGATGCCCTGCGTTATATTTGCTCGCTTTAATATCCGATTTCGACATGAGCTGGTGAACATGAAACACGCCTACAAAGAAGAAATCGATTGATACAGAGAGTCTGTAGCTTTAAGCCACCATAAAAACTGTTCCAAAACACTGCACATCGATAATTTTGCTTAACTTTAACATGGGATCATTGTTGCGTTTATATCAGCGATCTGTTGAGAGGGTAGTCTTAAATATATGTAATCGGACTGCGACAGTTCGGCTTTATTTATATTTGTGTTCAGTCACGATTACATTTGGCTAGTTTCTTTGTGCATTGCTTTCAAGTGGTTATTTAAAACAATGGGTGAAAAGGTATGAATTTGCTTTATTAAAATGCAGTTATGGCAATAACCATTATCTGACGTTGACATGTTTTCGACGTTTTATAAAATGCTGGGGCCGTTCAAAAAATAATAGAAATGCGTAATTACAGCGCATGTTTTAGCTGAATTATATATTTATATAAATTAGTAATTGGTAATACGAGATTTATGAAATAAAACAAGAAAAACAGCATTCATATGTTCAGCTTTCATTTATCTTAAAGTCGTATAAAAGGATCATTCATTATAAATCAGCGGCGCTAGAGTAGTGGTAGGGGAATCCACTTCGCAAGCGGGAGGTCGTGGATTAAATCCCCAGCACACCACACTAAATAACAATGGTGCTTTACTGCTTGACGTTCATCATATAAAAGGTAGTTTAATGACTGGCCGGCCCGGTGTCAGTATAATGTGACTGGGTGGGGTATCATGTCATGTGTCTACGGCGTGGTTCTCCAGTGTGGCAACACTCTATAAAGTTGAGCATTGAGTTCACTGCGAAAAGTAGACACCGTTGTCATATGACTGAAAGGTTATTAAAAGCGCCGTTTACATACATACATATATACATGCACGCACGCACGCACGCACATACATACACACATACACACACACGTTTGTTTGATGTTTGTTTATTTGAATGGTGATTTACGCCATTTTAGCACATTGTAGTCCATTTTTGCGGTAGAGTCAGACCACCCCATTTTTCCTGGGTAGAATAGTACTGTATACATCCCGCCCTTCTTAAGAATCGACACTTTCTCACTTACAAGCTGAGATTCGAACCCGCAGCGGTGAGAGGTGACACTGTCGTGTAACCTGTACGGATACTGTAGGGTTAGCCAAAAAAGTAAGTGCCTTAAAGCTATCAACCTTCTATCAATAAATATAAAGAAATATGAGTTAAAACCGAAAACAGCTTTACAATTGTTTGATGCTTTTGTAGGTTCTATTCTTAAGTGTGGGGTTTTACTAAATATAAGGAAATTGAAAGAATTCACTTAAAGGGGGTACATCAGGATTTTTCTAGAAACAACTTAAATTATAAAACTGTTCCCATTGATGATACAACACTTATATTAATCAAAATATGATGTTAGAATCATTTTGTTAATGTCTAAACTTTGAAAACACCATATAGACAGGACGGAATCAGACGTAAAATGCTGAAATTAACCCTGGTGCGTCACCTAGGATAGCATATATTACTGCGCAGAATGAATTTATTTGCAAATAAGTGATAATTTTTAGGCTTATTCATAATGTTTTGGCCATGTAGAATAGAAAATATTAATATTTGTCAATTTTAAGTCGGACACCTAGACCCCCATGAAAAGCCTGATGTACTCCCTTTAAAGTATTGTAAACAAGTTCTTGGTGAAAATTATCGACAAGTAATGCAGGGGTATACGGGAAATTGGGCCGTTATCCTTTATATATAAATAGACGTGCTAGTATCATTAAATACTGGCTAAGAGCGGTCAATACTGATGACGTTATTATAAAACACGTGTATGAAAGCGCAAAATCTGACTGTGAAAAGGGATTAAAAAATTGGGTGTCAAACTAAATAGTAGTGGTTTCATGTATACATAGCTAGACCCAAGCTCATTAAATGCAATACATTTTGTTCTGATATACAAACAACGACTAATAGATAATTATGTCCAAAACTCGTCAACCGACCTTATAACTAACTCTGTACAAATCTGTTAAACAACATTTTGAATATTGAAATTATCTAGATGTATTGCATACCAGGCGCGATCGCAGTGTTGTAACCAGATTACGCTTGTCCTCTCATAGTTTAAGGATCGAGACAGGGAGGTATTCTCGTGAAAGGTTAGAAAGACATGAACGGATATGTCAAATATGTAACACTAATGATATAGAGGACGAGGTCCATTTTGCGTTAATATGTCCTGTTTATAATACAAGCAGAAGTTAATATATAAAACGATATTATAGCCATAGGCCTAATATGTTTAAATTCATTGCTCTCCTTCAGTCAACAAAGAAAAAAGATGTTATCAATGTTAGCAAATACATCTCTGAAGCATTCTCTTTAAGACGTACCATGATAAATAACTTATAATCTCGTTCATCCTCACTTTAATACAATTGTTCTATTGTACCTTATTAGATATTAGATTTTTATTCCTTTATATATTTATTTTTTTCCCATGATATATTTCTTTTTTTTTCATATTAATTCATAAATTAATGAACCTGTATTAATCTTGTTATCGTGGTCGAATTATATTTGTAAAATGTATGTTTATATGATGAAAACCTATGTAATAGTTTAAGTCAATACAATTTCTTCTTCTTCTTCTTCTTCTTCTTCTTCTTCTTCTTCTTCTTCTTCTATTTTTATAATTTCGCATAGGTATTTATGCTGAAAGTTAGAAATAGGAGTCCTTTACACTCGGCTGCATAGTCTGTAACATTACTGTAATTAACTTCTGTTTGAAAAATCATCGCTGACGCATGTCAAGTTGTTTGATGAAGCATTGTAATTTGTATTGCGTTTTTGTCAATGTCATGAGTTATCGCGAAATCCGCACCACAAAGCCGGATATAATTTGTTTGTTCAAATAAATATTTTGCGTTTTATAATTTATCGTTTTTATGTATCAGTTACTCAAATAAAATAGATATTAATACGAATAAGGCACTGCCACATAGCGAACTCATTAAAAAAATACTGGAATGCAAATGAAAACAATCATCAGCACATTATGGTTATTAGAGCCATCTCAGTGAGAGGTGAAGAATAAAAAATAATCATGAAAGTCTGCCCTACGCTTACTGTCAGAACGATTGTAATAATTATTTAACATGCAGACAGGATAGCCTTTGGTAGTTTGGACATCCCCATCAGAAGGACAAAGCCAAGGGAAAATGTCTTGCACAAGATGCTTGACCTTGAAATTAAGTGATGTTCACGCCCAATATATTAATGACAGGGTAACAGTTTCATCTCATTATCTGAAATTGTTGGACAGCTTATTGGAATAAACATCAAAAGTACCTGACCTTGAACATGTAAACATTACTTTAATATACAACACACAGTCTATTGAAAACACATAGGCAAATTAGGTTGCGTCTCATTATTTCAAGAGCTAATTATGATCTATGAAGATCCTAGCTCTTTACTCGAAAGAAGAAGAAGGGGTTTAGGAGTATGACTGGACATGAAAACTGCATGACCTTGAATAAAGGACCCATAGATGTGTTTGCTACTTACCACATGGACCGGTCAAGAACATTTTTCTTAAGGGCAATTGAAATAAAACTCTTTTTTGTTTGTTTGGCGTGTAACGTCATTTTCCAGCATATTTTAGGCTATGTATGACGGTCAACATTTGTTAGTGGTGGAAGCAGACCACTCACTTATTCCTGGGTAGAACATGTAAGACACGTACTGTTTACTTCCCGTCGTCCATAAGAATCGATACTTACAAGTCGATCTCCCTGTGGAATTCGAACCCGCAGCAGTAAGATGGTTTCCAATGCAGCATCTTTACCCTCTCAACCACGGATGCGCTACAAAATATCAAATCATGTCTGGGTAGTGTACTTGAACTCACTCACTTCTCACCAATGTCACTAGACGAATGCAGCTCGAGTTCGCTTCCCCGTCTCTGCATTGTACGCGAACAAATGTAACTTTCTTTGTATATAAAAAAGGAATTTATCTTGTACTATTTCGAGATGGTGGTAATCCGACTGATTCTTGACTAAGTAGCTTGTATGTTTTTGTTTTTGTTTTTAGCGATAATAGAATTCTATTTTTTGCAATGATCTCTTGTGGAATGTCATAACTACATTTATCACATAACGTCCCTTGTTAGCAGTGTCGAACACCCATTTAATATTATATTGTATGACACACGTGTAATACAACCTGGAACGATTTTGACTGGTTGAGTTACACCTGTAACACTACGCAAGTTTATTAACTGAAACTATTTTATTTATTACAAATTCACCCAGACCTGAGTCATAAACTTATTATTTGTGACAACTTATAAAAATAACGCACGTTATACAAAACATTGTTGTTGGTTTGTTAAAAAGGTGACGTAAACTGCTATTTTGTAAAGAGGTAAAATAAAAAAAACTCGAACTCTTTTATACGCAACGTTATGTGTGAGACTCGACGTTACGATGTCACGTATTTTATGACGTTTGGTCGCTAAAGTGTTTCTGACGTCGTGGCTGTTCTATGTCCATCTGTACTAATTTGATTGCAATGTTATGTGATAAAAAAGATCTTAAACTCGTTCACATTCCATATAAGGTTTGTGAAACTCGATATGAATTATTTTTAATTTAAACTCGCTCGTTTATAAAATTAAAATAATTCATAACTCGTTTCATAAATCTTATATGAAATGGGAACTTGTTTAAGATCCTCTATATCAATTACTAAATAACTGATCGTTGGCCACAATTGATTGTTTGATACATCACTTATTCCCACTATTGTATCCATCAACCACAGATAACTGCGACTCATTAATGGTATATGTACATCCAGTCCTTTTTAGTCCGATTGCAAGTTCAAGCCATCCGCTGCAGGTTATTAATGCTGAGTTCTACATAAAGCAAACAATGGATGACTGACGCATACTATATTTTTTTCTTGGACATTCTTGAACTTTCAAGATATCTAAGGGTGCAGTTTAAGGCAGAAATGGCACTGAAAAATATAAAAGATATTAAAAACAACAACAAAAACCCCACATATTTTCAAAAAACAGTTTTATAACCGATTCAGCAAGCATTTGTCAAAAATGTCTTAGTTTCTGAAACGGTTGTGATACAGCATGGTAGCTAGAGATCTTACTTGCACCACTGAGTGTTTCAATGTGCCCATGGGAAAGCGTTTAATTTCTTAGCTTTGTCTTTTTGATGTGGACATGAACTGTTTGATTGTTGTGTTACGTTTACGTCATTTTTTAGCACATGTTAGGCTATATATGACGATCTTCTTTTTTTTGTGTTAGACTTGTTTACGAAAACGTCATTTCAGCAAGTGAATGGTAACCTTTCAACATTACAAAATATATGTTCATACCATTCGAGTTTTTCAGACGAGTTCTCTAGGAATTCAAGTTGTAAAGCAGCTTATGGCCACTTACATGAGTCACAGTCTGTTAACCATAGGCAGATATAAAAGCCGTATAAGAGTCAGCTGCCTTCGGCAGCTGAATAAACCCATCGACTAGTGTATAACACGGCGGTATTTACGAGAATACCGCCTTATAAATGGGTATTATTCCATAAAAAGGTATTATTCTATTAAAATACAGATTTGCACTTATTCCATTCCAATAAATGCGGTTTCATTCAGTTTCACTTACGGTTTCATTATGCTCCGTCAAAAATCCCGGACGTGAATATCCCGGAAATATTGCCGCATTCTGCACTTTAGTAGACTGCTCTAGGAAAACGTCATTTGAGGCAATAAAACGGCAAGCTTTGAACATTGAAAAATATGTGTTTATTTTAGACGGGTTCCCTACGAATTGAAGTTGTAATGCATGCTTATTGTCGGCTACATGATTCACAGTCTGTTAACCATAGACATATTTTAAACCCATTTAAGAGTCAACTGCCTTCGGCAGCAGAATTACCGGTTAATGTAAATTTAATATAAAGGTATAGGTACACTTTAAGTAAATACTAACCTATTTCTTCACGAAAATGTTAGCTTGAACATGTTGAAGGAATATATCAACACTGCATATCGATGTTTGGTAAAAGGTTTAAGCCCCACCCCCCTCACACACACCCTCATCTCCATCTCTCCCCTCCCCGCACCCCACCCACCCCCACACAACCTCAAAATGCTAAATAAGAAAGTATCTGCTATGTAGTATATAGGCTGTCAAGTATCAAAGTACTGAAAGTAATGAGAGGCGTAGGAAAGTTTGAAAGAAGTTGCCTAACATGTTTGCATTTAGGTTTAATAGTACTTACTTTTCATCTACTTGCTATTAAATTTCTAATATTTTACCCAAGGATATTGCGGATTATTGAGATACATTATATCTCATATACGTATTTAAGAACTTTCCTGGAAAAGTTGCTTAATATTTAGTGAAAGCATTCATCAAAAGAAAAAATACCATGTATGGCAATTACGTTTTATAAGTATGATATAACATATGGCATTAACGCAGATGTCTCATAGCGGAAGGATGAATATCTGACATTCAAATTTACTGCCATTTATAATAATTATACGTGTATTTCATACTCTCGCCTTTTATATTTAACTAAACGTGATATGACTATGATATCTGGAGCGCATATTTTCTAAATAATATACTTTGTATGTATCTTTCGTATATGACAATGAAAATTGTGTATATGTGACTTATAGGACCATTGGATGGTGTAATATCCATGTTGTTTATTTGAATGGGTGTAATATCCATGTTGTTTATTTGAATATTATGTTGATAATTATACTTTACTTCCTTACTTACTTATAGGACTGTTGAGCAATCAACACCTATTTAAACACCCATTACGTGTATTTATATATAATAATGACTTCGTCACATCATTTTTCAAACCGCTATAGTTTTCTGTTATTTGCGTCTTAATTCAATACGGTCACGCCTATCCGTGTCTTTCTAATTAATATAAAACACTTGAACAGAAGTTAAACATGTTGATGTAAATGACATATTTGTGAAATATGCATGCATGCATAACAGGAAAGTGCATCTTTTGTTTGTTACCTTCTTTATTAGTTTGTTATCTTCTGTTATTATAATACTTAATTAAAAAATGATAATAACAGAAGGTAACAAACAAAAAATACAATTTCCTGTAGAATGCATTGCATACGATCTAACAATTTTAGGTAACAGTTACAGATTTCGTATACAACTTTTTCGAATAAAACTTCTTATTACATTTCTGTGGGTGAAAGATTGGTATTTCTGAATGAAAGAATATTCATAATCACTAAATATTAATAACTAACTCCGAACACAAAAATACTAACTGTGACGTTGAGTGATGACGTCAATAAACTATTGCTGACGTCTACGTAATCCGTCGATAACGTTGTAACAACGCTAAAGGTAACAACGTTAACGCTAAAGGTAACAAGTTTTATGTCAACGCTAAATGTAACAACTATCGACGCTAAAGGTAACAACTTTTTTCAATATCTGAAGTTTTAAATGAAAATTGAGATTTTAGTAAATATACATCACAGTGAACACCAATACAATACAATTTTCATGTTTATTTAATGAATATTACAATAAACGAAAATATGCCATAAACAGGCTCCTTTTAATTATTGTGGCACTTCATTCACTTCTAACCATTGCGAACCGTCTCGGAGTTGTGACAGAGTGCGGTGTGGTCGCCCACCCATTGTGATACGTGTCTTTCCCCGGATTCCTTCTCCATCAAGACCACGCCAACTTAAAGATGTCTTCCACGCCACTGAGAGTGATTTGTTTAAATTGTTTCGTAAACGATGCAAATAAAAGGTAACAGTTTTTTTTTCTTCAACTTATGCAGTTTCAATGAAAATTGAGTAAGCCGGTTATTGTTAGTTACAATTGGATTGGATTGAATTGGATTTTATAGTCGCACCAACAGCTAAGGTCATATGGCGACTTTCCAGCTTTCCACTGGTGGAGGAAGACCCCAGGTGCCCCTCCGGGCAATTTTCGTGCACTAGCGGGCACCTTGGTAGAACCACCGACGTTCCGCAAGCCAGCTGGATAGCTTCCTCACATAAAGATTCCTAGGTTCCTGAGGGATCGAGTCCAACGTAAAAGGGTGTTTACTATATAATTTGCAGCAACTCTGCAGTTCTGAGGGTAAGATGGTTCTAAGCCCATATTTATAGGTTATTATATGTGTACTAGGATCTTCAGCGTGACAATAGTGCGTGACTTTAGGAGCGTAATATGTACATGCTGAAGAGCGAGTGCATATTTCCCAATACTAATATATTATCCTTTTTATTGCATACGTACTTTTAACATAACAACGAATAATTACTAAGTTTAGAGATAAAAACGAATAATTACATCAAAGAAGATGATGTACGTGCGTTACATACGTATATAATATAAAACACGTCAATACGGTAGGATTTTGAAATGTGTATGCAATAATGCTCCATATTTTATCTTAATGTAAATTGAGCCTTGCATGTCCATTCCTGTAAGGTGCTTTATAAACTTTCATGTGCAGGTGCGCCTTAAAACCCAATTCAGTTCAGTTCTAATGGTTGATTGCCTAATTTATTGCAGAATTATGGCCATGAGTTGCGGCGGTATTCATCACCTTTAGTGATAGTTCTTGTTAATGTAAATGTTTGAACAAATGTAATTTATGTAGTAAAACTGACGGGACACTGCGAGTTTTACAAAAATCAAGATTGCCGTGTGTTCCTTTTAGTTGGAATTTGTTTTTATGTGCTTTATATATTCATATCAAGCTCAAAGTATGAGATTCACAAATACAGCTTATGCGTATTTTCAGAACGTTCATATTTTAAAAAATATAATTATTGGTTATGTTGATGAAAAAACATGTGCTAGGCTCGTATTCATAAAGCGACGTAATTGGACAATATTACTTAATTCAAAATTTAAGATTTTTACATATGTTCAAATATTCTTATTAGCCTCCGCTCAGGGATACTACAAACAATCTATTTTAAGATAAATAGTTAGCTCTATATATAGGTGTTATTTATTCATAACCATATTAACACTTTTAAGAAAACGTCTTAAAGCGATACAGAAAGGTGCATCAAAAAATAATAAAGTTTGATATTCATAAGAAACTTTGATATTCATAAGAAGCTTTATGAATAAAGATATGTCCATATATTTATTACTACATATTAAGTATCATGTGTTTTTTGTTGTTGTTTAGCGCACCTCGTGAACAATATAAGCCGTCTTCGAGATGTTTTTGTTTATTTATACTGTCCTGCACACAGTCACTATTTAAAACATTCTATAAGAATAAAAAAAAATGTAAAGAGAACATAGAAAGTGTAACGAGAACACAGACGGTTGTATAGCTGTTAACAAATTTCGTTTTTTGAAGGGCCAGTAAATGAACATTTTCAAATGTACTGTTTAGTAAAATAAGTGAAGGCTTACGAAGAGGTTTTCAACTGATACATGTGATATATTACAGGGACTGCAGGCTTAGTATCAACGATTGGACAAGTTCGTGCTGTTTACTTACATTTTATTTCATGTGGGACTTGTAGACATATGACATTCCAACTATCGTTATCAAAGTGTTTCTCCCCGTGTGGTTGCCGGGGTAGAATACAACCACTGCAAACACACCGTCACATGCAGATGGGTAGGACCCCATTTGTCATGTTTTGTTCATGCTCATTAAAGGTCTTCATCCTGACCCCTGCATTGTTTCAGGTGCCATCTCGCTCACATCACTAAGAGCATTGGCAGAAAAACAATAAACGTGACTCCAGCGTAAATGGAGTGTCTACAATAGAATTTGCAGCAACTCTGCAGTTCAGGTTGAGAAGGTCCTAGGCCCATTCTACATATTTTATCTCGATGTACATGGAGGATGAGCCTGGCATGTTCTTGCCTGTTAGTCGCCATATAACCTTTCATGTGTTGGTGCGCCTTAAAACCCAATTCAATTCAATTCAAAGTTTTTCATTTGTTCGTCACACAACTTAAATCAATATTTGAAATATATGACAACAATAAATCTCTGAGTTTTCATACTAAACATTTTCATCAACAACAATAAAATCAGAAGGAAATAGAGTCCCCAATAGTGCACTGTAGTTTGTATACGAAACTGGAAAACATTATCTTATTTTGTTTGTAGATGTATGAGATGTATACCAACAATTATTATAGATTGCCTTCAATCCCTTTGAAAATGTTATATGAGAGATATTTCAATTCAAATTGTTTACGTTTTAAAACCGCAAGATGAAAAATTGTGTTTTTACAATATAAGCATTTAGTGTTATTTGTGGTGGTTAATGAGCTATGTTGACATAGTCGAGCTGAAAGAATAACACTTTATGTTTTATATTAGTGTTGATATTAAAGAATGAAAAAACTGTTTGATTGTGTCTTCATCTATTGTGTTTCACATTCTACTCCAAAATTCAACGAATGACCACAGATTGCTTGCACATGAGTTCGACATTTTGTATTACACTAACTTACCCTTATATAAAAAGATCATAAACAACTCACGTATACACAAACGAATAGTAGAACACATTGTTTCAAAATTAAATGATTTCTGTTTAAAATGTACAATTAAATCGAACACAAATGTTTTGACTTTAAATTCTGATATACTAAATACTAGGTCCATCGTTTTATTCTGTTTAATTACTGATAATTTCGTTCATACACTAGAAATTCGTACCAGAATTTCCAATATTATATGAGAACCACAGCTGGTGTTTCTCTGGATGATCCCGGATGAGCCCCCAAATATAACAATAACAACAGGTGGTGAAAAAATCATTCCCCAGCCGGGACTCGAACCCAGAGTCTCTGATTTGCCGAACCAGGTCACTAACCACTGAGCTATGGAGGACACACGGCTAGGAATAGATTATTCACTATTTACCTGTACCCGGTTATATACACCCCCACCAGATTGAAATTCGTCCCTGAATTTCTAGTAGTGTTAAGTCTAGTGGCTGTCAGAATTATTTTCATACGGTTTCAGACACGGTCCTGGATCCCGAACGAGCCCCCAAATATAACGGGTGGTGAAAGAATCATTCCTCAACCGTGACTCGAGCCCGAACTCGAACAAAGTCAATAACGCATATAGCCGCTTTTTGATCTCAAAGAGTCCTAGGCTAGTGGAAGATATATTATACACATTGTTCAAAATGTTCATGTCAAACCTACATAGGAGTAAGAGAATTGTATGCGTTCATAATCGTTTACCCAAACATACAGACAGCAGGACATTTTCACTTGTATATGCCCAACTGTACGGAGTTTCATTAAAGTAACATACGTCACTAGGTGTTAATGATATATAATAAGTAAATATGACTCGGATATACGTGCAATGAAAAGCATACGCTTAATATCATACATCACAATTAAACAGTCACAAACTGCGTGTACTTGTTTATTTACATCGATTACGAAATAAGCTAAACAGCTTAAACAAATCACTCTCAATGGCGTGGATGATCTTTAATTGGAGGAATCTGGGGGAAGCCACGTATCCCAATGGGTGGGCGACCACACCACACTCTGTCAGAACTCCGAGACGGAAGTTGTTACCTTTAGCGTTGACATTGTTACCTTTAGCGGCGGTTGTAACCTTTAGCGTTGAAATTGTTACCTTTAGCGGCGGTTGTTACCTTTAGCGGAGGTTGTTACCGTTAGCGTTGAAATTGTTACCTTTAGCGAAATTCTTACCTTTAGCGTTGTTACAGTGTCAATTGCTTGTTTAAAGACTGGTCCCGCTTAATCACAAGTCCTGTATCTGCGAAATCACACTTCAAATTCAGATGCATTCTCGCCCTCGATCGATACTAGTATCATCTCTTGAAATTATGGGGGGAAAAGTAGTCCGGTCAGGTGATTTGCATATATTTAGCTAGGGACCAAAACCCAGGATCTAGACAAGCCAGACAAAAGCACCAAACTTTCCTCAAATTTGTGTTTTATATTTCTGTGTATTTTTAAAAGGGTCCCCAATGGTTCTTGACTCCTTAAATATATTAGGATTATATGCATACCGAATTACCGCACCGTGGATGAAGTCCTGAAAAATCAGGAGGGCCCCTGCCGAATTTTAAAAATTCGAAATGACGTCAGTATGATTCAGATGTTCTCCCATGTATGTGTAGGGTATTAGTTTATATAGGGCATTACTTACGATGATAACTTTTACACGCCTGCACTCCAGACTATGAAATATTTTATTCGTCAACAATGTTTATTCAGGTATGACGGTCTTTACAGTTTTTCTATTAAATTTGTTTGTAAGGCAATTGCTTATTAACTTTATGGATATATACTGAACCAAACAGCTAACGCACCTGTAAACAATACCTTTAAATGTATGAACTTATTATTTGCCGACTGGTAACGTTGGAAACAGGTGATTTGAATGATTTTTTTTAATTTACAGTCGTTATTGACAAGATATTTGTGTCGTTCAGAATGAAATTTGTTTTGATTTATTGATTGTTATTATTGAGATATTAAAGGTATTATCTAATGATGCGTTAGCTGTTTGGTTCAGTATATATACTGAGCAAAAAATAAAAAGTACCCAGTTTTCTGGACAACAAAAGAGGCAATAATTAAATATATGTATGGAATAATTAGATACACGACACAGATACTACATACAAATAATGAGTTGCAAAGATTAGTAAGCGAGGGAGATTATCCCTTTTTTTTTCTTAAAGATGCACATTTTGCCTATGACACACACCCAAATTTGCCCGAGACAACATTTCTTGGCCTGCTCTACTTCACACACTGTCAACACGCATTCTTGGTCTGCTGTACTTCACATATACTTCACACACTGTCAACACACGTCATTGGTCTGCTGTACTACACACACTGTCAACACGCATCCTTGGTCTGCTCTTCTTCACACACTGTCAACACGCATACTTGGTCTGCTCTACATCACACACTGTCAACACGCATTCTTGGTCTGCTCTACTTCACACACTGTCAACACGCATCCTTGGTCTGATGTACTTCACACACTTTCAACACACATACTTAGTATGCGGCAATAAACAAACTGTCAGCGCACATCCTTGGTCTGCTTTAATACCCACTGTCAACAATCATCCTTGATCTGCTGTACTACACATAATGTCAACACGCATAATTTGTCTACTGTACTGCACACATTGTCAACACGCATCCTTGTTCTGCTGTACTGCACACACTGTTAAGCCACATACTTGGTCCGCTGTACTAAGTATACTGTCAACATGCATCATTGGTCTGCTATACTACACACACTGTCAACACGCAACCTTGGTCGACTGTACTACAACTCTGGCAACACGCATACTTGGTCTACTGTACTATTGTACTACACACACTCTCAACACGCATCATTGGTCTGCTGTACTACAACACTGTCAAGCCGCATATTTGGTCCGCTGTACTAATCATTCTGTCAACATGCATCAATGACCTGCTGTACTACACACACTGATAACATGCGTCTTTGGTATGCTGTAATACACTGTCAACACGCATACTTGGTCTGCTGTACTACAACACTGTCAAGTCGCATACTTGGTCTGCTGTACTACAACACTGTCAAGTCGCATACTTAGTCCGCTGTACTAATCATACTGTCGACATGCATCATTGCTCTGCTGTACTACGCACATTGTCAACACGCAGCCTTAGATTGCTGTACTACACACACTGTCAACACGCATACTTGGTCCTCTGTACTACACACACACTGTCAACACGCATCCTCGGTCGACTGTACTATAAACTGTCAACACGCATCCTTGGTCTAATGTAATGCACACACTGTCAACAAGTATCCTTGGGTCTGCTGTACTACACACACATTGTCAACACCCATCCTTGGTATTCTGTATTATAAAATGTCAACACGTATCCTTGGTCTTCTGTAATATAACCTGTCAACACGCATCCTTGGTCTTCTGTACTATAACCTGTCAACACGCATCCTTGGTCTGAAGTACACTTACGCATTATTGGCCTATTGTACTAATGCACACTTACAACACGTGGTCTCGGTCACCTCAACATGTCGTTTCCTCTGCTTTACTGATGCCCACTGTCACCATATTCGGTCTGTTCTGCTATTACTCACTGTCAGCATGTTCATTTGGTCTGATGTACTAAAACAATTTGTCAGCAATCATCCTTGTACCAAACACACGATAAGCAAACTGTGCTAATGTACACTATCAGCACTCTTCTATACTAATGAGAATCTTTCAGCATATACATTGGGCGTCACTCTTCATATAAAGCCCCATCCCAGTGGAATACTAGTCCAATGGCGTATGTCATTTACATTGCCTGTTTGAGTTTCTAAAATCACTTATATTCTAAATTTCACATCTGTAGCTTTATCAGTAATAGGCATTGAGCCAGGACCCAAAATGTTCGATATTGTTACCAGCTCAAGGGACAAATTCTACCATCACTTTTTGAAAAGAGCAATGTATATAGATTACATTTTTCCATGATAGCAATCTGGAACAGGTAGCTTATATAAAAAAAAATCGAACATTAATAGGTTATCATTGTAGCGCTTTCATATATGTTTTTGATGTTCATTTTTGAATGTCACGCTTCTGTGAATAATTATTGATGTACTTTTTAAAGATGTACTTAAGTTTACAATTCATTGAGTTACATAAAGCGTAAATAAGCTCTTTTTTAGCAATGAATTTAGTTTAAAATCTCTATTTTGCTTCAAATTAGAAGTCAATTTACCCCACCCACTATTGACACATTTTTATGCAATTAGTTTAGTTAATATGTTTTACAATACATGTGTAAACTTGTAAGAATCAGCAATTTACAACCTTTCTACATGATTTAAATAATATTATAATATGAATAAGGGATTGTTATGATATATTGATGAAATTAAGTACTAAGCAATGTTCATGGCATTGTTCAGTAAGCCTGATAAGTTGAGACACATGCATGCACAACTGGAAGTATAAGCCTTTCTCAAAGTAACTGCAACATAAATAGTATTAACATGTTCTGATATATACATATATTGCACAGACGACAAATAGTCCAAAGGATTCTAGATAAAGGAAATGTGCGGTTTAACGTGTTTTTTTTAACAAATGTCTTTTTTATGTGTGTGTATGCGTCATGGCAATACTTATTATGATTACACATTTGGATTATGTATTACACATACATACATGAATTAAACATTGCATATTGCAACGCAAAATCTTAAAAGTTGTATATTTTAATACTTTTTCATTACAATTTATGCGTATTTTAAGGATTTTTACACCTGAATTACCCCACCCATATACAACACAATGAAGAATTCTGCATATGAAATGTAAATATAGTAGTATATGCATTTGCACGAACCATTTTTGTGTTACTGAAAAAAGAATCGATGAAGATGAATTGATTTGAATTGGGGTTTTACGGCGCACCAACATAAACATGTTATATGGCGCCACAGGAATGAACATTCGACCCGGCTCACTCTTAATTAACATCTAGATAAAAATTTGCAGAATGTGCCTAGAACCTTCTTACCTGCAGAACTGCAGAGTTGCTGCAAATTCTCTAGTAAACACTCCATTTTTCGCTGGAGCCACGATCACTGCCACCACTGAAGTAGCACCTGAAACAATACAGATTTCATGATGAAAATAATGAACAAAATTGACAAAATTAACATGAGTTCGGGGTAATTTTACCCCTATGCCTGGATATGCAGTGGTCATATTCTTGTCAGGGAACCACACGGCGTCGACGAAGAAATATCTTTAGGGTGATACCCAGATCACTGTACTAACTACTTACCATGGCAACTATTTGTTAGTATTGGTGCAATTGTTACAATATCACCTGCTTAAGATATGTATCTAAACATAGGTTGCGATGTTCTCCGTACTTAGAGTATGGAATTAACCTAGGATAGTTAGCATCAACCCTACTTTTGCGCATGCGCATGCAAGTGGAATGATAATTACCTAAAAAAGAAGGTGTATTGCCAATGAAGAGAGAGAGTGAGTGTGTGTGTGTGTGTGTGTGTGTGTGTGTGTGTGTGTGGAGGGGGTGGGGATTTGTAAACATGGTTAATCCGTCATAAAGTTTATATCCAAGAAGCTGGGATCACAACGGTCTCTCTTATCTAGCAAGTTAACATCAAGTTCATGTATGTCGAGTTGCAATATGCCTGCAAGCCTTATATATGCCCAGCTCATTGCTGTTTTGATAAACTTGGCAATTAATGCCTTGGGATAAAACAGGACAATTAAGAAAACTCAGTACATATTATCTGATTTAAATAATATAACTTAATGTGACAATATAACATACATATGAGATATAAACGAAAATTAACCTCTTCCAGATAAGAATCGATACCCAGTGCATCGAGATAGATTACATTTAGTAATCACGGTTAGTTTACTGATGTTTACTCTAAAAGCTATATCCGACATACAGGTGCTACTGCAGTTAAAGTAGCTATCCAGCCAGCAACATTTTACAACATATGTACATCGTTTCTAAACCTACTGACCAGGAGGTATATACATAACTTACATCATTTGAGAATCAAAACTCTATAGATACAATATTAAAAGCTTTAACCAGCCAGACAAAAACAAATTGATAATTCGTTTTACACTTATTCAATTACGGATATTACAAAAAAACATGAATACACATATACTTTTAAGCGACACATATGCATTATAATATGAGATGAACACCCGGATAGAGTTTTGATAAACTGTTTTTGCAGTGTAATGTTGTGGTGATTTGGCGGGCTATTTTAAAATGTGTATAACAAACACCAAAAAATCAACAGTTAAACCGTAAAATGCCTTTTCTTTTTCTTCCTGTTGTTTTTTGCAATTTGTCGAAAATGCAGTGGTCTACTTTGTGATTTTAGTTCGTGAATTTATTCCATATGCGATTTTTAAACATGGTTAAGTCTTCATACTGGAATACCTTATCAAAAGTCACATTCTCTATATATTTCAGTTTGCTTAAAACTTTTGAAGCGATTTTATGAAAAGTGTACAACTTCAAGCCATAAACAAGAGACCCACTCGCCTTGTCTCAAAGTGCTCTCATGTTTTAATAAACAACAACAATTTCTTTATATAAATCTGTAAAACTGTGACCCCCGTAGTGGCTATATTTGACTCCATTGTCGCCATTTGAAAAAACTAGGTAGAGGATCATAAGCTTATGGTACATGCGAACTATTATTTAGCTTTTAAAGTATCAGAGAAGCTGTTTGAATATGTTTTCCTATATAATTCAATGTTATAGTGTAACCCCCGGGACAGGGCCAACTTTGATTACAGGCTTGATTCAAGGGACACCATTTAAATTATTTGGTACAGGACAATAATCTTAAGCTACATCATGTGTACATGTAGCTTATTACACCTCTAGCTCATGTAGTTTCAGAGAAGATGTTTATAGACGTTCCTACATAACTCTATGGAAATATGTGATCCCCGGGACAGGGCAAAATTTGACCATAAGATCACCATTTGAACAAAATAAATTGGTAGAGATCAATACTCTTATGCTACATGCATGGTATTAGACCTCTAGCTCTTGTAGTATCAGAAAAATAATATTTCTATGGACTTTCCTATATAACTCTTTGTAAAACGTTAACCCCAGAACCGGGCCATAGATGGACACAGAGTCACGATTTGAACAAAAGTGGTAGAGAACCATAAGCTTGTACAATATGCAAAATAGTAGACCTCTGGCTCTTGTTTGTTTTAAAGAAGAGATTTTAAAGTTGTTTCTATATGACTCTATGTAATATATGACCCTGGGGCGGAGCCAGATATGACCCCAGGGTCAACATTTTAACAAACTTGCTAGTGGACCATAAGCTTATGCTTCTTGCATAGTATTTGACCTCTAGCTCTTACAGTTTTAGAGAAAATTATTTATTTTTAAAGATTTCCTATATAACTGTATGAAGAAATGTTACCCCCGGGGCTGGGCCATATTTGACCCTGAGGTCACCATTTTATAAATACTTGGTAGAGGACCCTAAATGTATAATACATGCAAAATATTAGACCTGAAGCTCTTCTAGTTTCAGCGAAAACGATTTTTTAAAGAAACAAGAGTTTTGCTTAAAAGGGGGAGATAACTCTAATAACAGCAATCAGCTACCCTGGTCACACTGCTATCATGGAGTTTTTGTTTCTCTACAAGCTACTCAATAACATGGTACTAGTAAGAATTTGTCCCTTGAGATGGTAACAAAAAAGTGTATGGCTCACGGTCTATAACGTCCTATGTTGCAATGTATACTGACATATAGCCTCTCCATGGCCGAAGGGTTAACGACGTTGCGTTGTAAACCTTCTCGCCTCTCACCTCCGCGGGTTCGAATCCCACTGGGAACTCGACTTGCAAGTGAGGAAGTGTCGATTCTTACGGATGGCGGGAGGTGGACAGTACTGGTTCTTCCCAGGAAAAAGTGGGTGGTCTGCCTCCACCACAGAAAATTCGACCGTCATATATAACCTTATGACGTAAAGCACCTACAAACAAACAAAAGTTTTGTAAATTTACCGATTACCTTTACACATGGTTACTTGTGTATTTTCAGGCAATGGAAAGAGAAACATGGGGTGGGCGTCTCGACTTCATGCTGTCATGTATAGGTTACGCTGTTGGACTCGGCAATGTTTGGAGATTTCCCTACCTCTGCTACAGGAACGGAGGCGGTAAGTGATACTGCTAAGTCTTAATTAATTTGAATGTCCTTGTATCTGGTCATGCAGAAGTAGATAACAATAATCCTCGCATGCTTGAATAGCTTTAAATATACTTGCAAAAGTAGGGAGCAATACACATATTTACACAAGTAACTAGCTATGAATGGACTTGCCTATGTATTCAGTTATAAAAGGACTTCTGTAATAGCCAATAAATAGCCTAAGTAGCTAGCTATACATATATTTGCCTACTTATTTAAATACAAATGGACATGCATAAGCAGATAACACCGCCTTCCGGTACCATACGTTGAATGATATCATTACATTTTCCGGTGACATACCTTGCATGTTATTACATGTATAAGCATGTGTGTGTGTGTGTGTGTGCGTGCGTGCGTGCGTGCGTGCGTGTGTGTATTGCAGGGGCGTTTCTGGTACCCCTATGATAAATTATGTCATATTTTAAGGAGTATATGGTAAACTGTATTAAAGTGCAGGTGCATTGAGTGCTATATTATTATATTTACAGGCGCGTTTCTGGTGCCCTACGTTATTACGTTGTTGATTGCTGGACTCCCGCTATTTTTCTTTCGAGTTGGCCTTGGGGACAGTTTTGCGTCAGAGGAGCGGACCTATTACAGTCTGGAAGGTTTCCCGCCCGTTGTTCTAAACGGTACGTTTACAAATTTAAATGGAAGATTTATATTAGGAATGCCATCATAAGGTCCTTTTCAGTGTTATGTGAAGGAGGACACACACCGCCACCGGCAACCCCAC
>JAWPHD010014143.1:0-63346 GCA_037043455.1 Cyrtodaria siliqua
CAAAATAAACAACTTCAAGGCAAAATACACAACTTCAAGGCAAAATACACAACTTCAAGGCAAAATAAACAACTTCAGGTCAAAATAAATAACTTCAAGCCAAAATAAACAACTTCTAGGCAAAATAAACAACTTCAAGGCAAAATAAATAACTTCAAGGCAAAATAAACAACTTCAAGGCAAAATAAACAACTTAAAAGCAAAGTATACAACACAATCATAAAAGCGTTGACTATAGGCATACCGCCTTAAAACGGTTTGTGGCAAAAAATGCCGCTGGGATGGGGGTGGGGTGGGGGTGGGGGAGGGATGGGGGTGATGACGGGGTTTAAACCAGGTTGTAGGGTGCACTAAACCTCACTTTTACCCTATTGCTATCCCAATTAAACGGGACAATGTAAATAAAAATCCCCGCCAGGCTTTATCCTCTAACAATTAAGGCAGCATTGTTAGGCTATTTAAAACAATCACAAAGTTGTTCATATGAATATTGAAAGCCAAGCCACAAAACAGCTGGTTCTTTAATAAACCGTTATAGGCTGGCTGAAGGTAAACCCGGTTTCGACGCAAATTCTCGACGAAAACCAGTCACGGTTGAGACAAAAAGTCAATACAGTCTGTATTATCTAGTTATTCGGCATAACAATATCTGTCACGGTGTCCTGACGATTGCAATTCTAATGTCACGGTTTCTCCCTTAGAGTGTCACGGATTTTCTACGACAATTACAGCGTTGATTAATGGAGGGAATCGTAGATACCAATAGATTTGAGAGCGTGATGGAGGTTTCTTTTGAGGAAGGTTCTTCCATATGCATAAAGGAAGTTACTGTAGATGATGTTAGTACATCTATGGAAGATGAAAGGGATGAGTCCACCTTAAAGGGACGCACGGCAATCGAGTTTAGACGAGCTTATTTGTTTTTCATAAAAAAGCATTTGTTTAATCATTAATATTAATCATAAGAATAGTATTTTGTTTGCATATTACTGACTGTTGATTATATTTCATCAGTAATATATTCAAACCATGGTAGAATAACGAAGAAAGTTTAAACAATCATTGTACGAGGGGCATTCAAAAAGTTTTGAGACGGAACCTCGTAAAATAAAACAGAACATGTTTATGGACAAACATTCTATTTTAATCCTTCAAAGTATTCGCCCTTAACAAGAGTACACCTTTTTTTTTAAACGAGATATCCATGACCGGAAGGCTGCAGAGTAGTCTCCCCTTGGTATACCCTTCAGCATCTTTTTCAGCTTGGGAAACAGAAAAAGGTCACACGGACTAAGATCCGGCGAGTAGGGTGGATGTTGAAGCTGTATAAAAGATCATCTCGACAATGTTCATTACTATAGTACTTTTATGGGAAGATGCATTGTCATGTATGCGATGTATGCCTTTTAAACCAGTCCTCAGACGAAGTTTAAAACAGTGATCTTTCAATGATTTTAAGACCTTGTCCCTATAAAACTTTCCGGTAACATATTTTCCTGCAGCACTAGCTATCTGCACAACTGGACCCTTCGAGTTGAAGAAAATAGTGTAGAGAACCTTCCTTTCCTTGCACTTTTTTGTCTTTTGGCAATTACGGGCCTTACTTGCCCTTTTTTCGGCCATTGTTTATTATTAATCCGTCATTGAGGTTCAAAAAAAATATATATCCATGTCTCATCACCAGTAATTTGGTCATTTAACCTCCTTTCATCGGCAGTTCCATATGTTTTCATATTTTGCTCTTTGGTCAATAGGTGGGGTACCCACCTTGCACAAACCTTGTTTAATTTTAAACGCTTCGTTAAAATTTCATGAACACTTCCCGTTGATATGCCCACGGAGGCAGCTATCTCAGAAACATTATATCTTGTATCTTCCTTCACAATAGCCTCAACAGCTGCGATGTTTCTTGAGGACAATGAAGTCGTTGGTCTTTCGACACGGTCAATATATTTGACGTTGAGTTTTCCCTCTTTAAACACGTTTAACCACCTGTAAACAGTGGCGTTTGAAACAAAAGAATGCCTATAAATGCTTTTAGCTTCATGAATGATGTGTTGCCCAGATATATTTAAAGCGCAATGCATTTTTATATAAGTCCTAATGTCCACTTTTTCCATTGGTTTCATATTAACTATAGAAAATGGTCAGTGTATATGAGGAAGCTCTTTTCAAAACCGTACCACAATATAATCCCTTGACGAATTGTAAAAAGATTTTCAGCATACATTGCTATTGAAATGTCATACAAAAGCACGTAAAAATCATGCATGTTTCTGAATTAATTTTTTCGGAATCACATCAGTATCAAAACATTTTGAATGCCCCTCGTATTTAAATATATGCAAGTATATTTAAAGCCAAAACGATACTGGATTAATTAATCGAAAGGCTACTTTTAATGCTCAACCCGGGGCTAGAGGGAATAAACGACAGCAAGCATTTTTCACTACCGTTCATGTACAGTCTCAGTGAAAGCGAGACTGCAACATTTTTTATTTATCGTGTTCGGCGATTTTCAAAGTCTCATTTCATGCTCTTTCTCCCTTTAACGAGTACACCAGTGAATGCAAACTTGTAGTACGTTAGTTCACTACAATAGCATACATTTGGAATATTAAAAAAATGAAAAAAAAAATATGATGGGTATGACGGATATATGAATATTTAGTAGCGTCACAATAGTCTTTAACACTAGCCTACACAAGCCTCATGAATTAATGTATGGAACGCCGTATTGGCTTTTATTAATAACATCATATGGTGATATCACTTATTAGAATATAAATTAATGTTTTGTAGAATCCTGATGATGATTTTCCCTACACTTACACCATTGTCAGTTGATTGTTTTTAAAGCTAATTAAGGTCGAAGATATATGAAGATTGCCTTGTTCCCATAACGTGTAGAGCTAATACGTTGAAGGGCCCCTGATCGTGAGACATGCAACACTAACCACACAGATGTGTATGACATTAATATTAATAACGTTTTTTGTTTTGTTTGTTTAATCCAGCAGTTTACTGGTTAATGTGATTTACTTCTAAGGTAATTTCAGCAAATGGCGGAAATAATCATTTTGTCACCAGGACGGATGAATGGGCCCGCTTAGCAGAGGTATGTGCGCTTGGTTTGATCCAAATCTGTATTCACGGGAAGAAATGACGAATAAACTTAGCCGTGTACGCGATCAAAATGTCACGTGGTAAAGTCACCCCGATGTAGCGATTATTTGTTTAAATGGTGTTTTATGTCATTTTAGCACATGCATGCTATGCAGCCATATATGACGGTCGTTCTTTTGGGGTAGAGGCAGACTACCCCAGTTGTCCTGTGTAGAACACCAGGGTCCGTATTCATAAAGCTTCTTAGGAATAGCTTATCTTAAGTCAGATTTTAGCGATTTCTTAAACACCTTTTTCTAACGATTAGAACGTTTTCTTAATATTGCTAATAAGGGTATGGATAAATAAAACCTACAGCTAAATATCGCAAAATAGATGGTTGGTAGTGTCACTGAGAGGTTAATACGGATATTTAAAAATATGTAAAAGCCTTACATTCTGACTTAAGTAATATTTTTCAATTAAGTTGCTTTATGAATACGGGCCTAGTACTGTTTACTTACCGCCATCCGTAAGAATGAACACTTTCTCACTTAAAGAAGTACATGTAGTGTATAATTTATTTCGTGTATATGTCAACTGATAACGAGCAGTCGCACGGAGGTTGTAAGTTCAAGCCTTACCCGGGGCATGTTTTAAATACTCAATTCGGGTTCGTTCACTATCCCACCATCAGCAGGCAAAGTTTACAACATATGTATAGAGTTTTTAAACCTAGTTACGACACTTTTATATATAACTTACATTATTTGAAAATTCGAATTCATAGATACAATTTTAAGGCTTTAACCAGCCGCCAAGTCCAAACATGAACATCGAATTAAGAGTTACCAACTCCTAATTCATTTTAGGCATATTCAATTTCTGGTATTGTAAGAACCCAGAGAAACCTATACTTTTAATCGGCACACAGTTGCATGGAGGGTAAGGGTGGTGTGGTGGTGGGGAGTGGGGTGGGATAGTGGAAATGGTATTGTCAGTGGTTCTATAAATGTATTAGTTTGGTCAAATATACACTGTACGGTATCGTGGTAATCGGTAGAGAATGGTTTACTTTCGCTATAAATGGTGAATGTCAGTAAGATTACCGACAGTCGTGTCACCCCGGTGGCGCAGTCGGTTAGCGCGCCGTACTTATAGACAGTATTGGCTATGATATGCGGAGGCTGTGAGTTTAAGCCTCAATACTCGATGCAGACATATGGAGATTTGGTACAGCATGCGCTTTAAGTCAAGAGCCTTAATGCATATAAAATACAATTTTGGGTGAAAATATAACACTCACCTCCAACTTCCGTGTGTTCCGTTAAAGGGACACATGGCAATCTTGATTTTATTTTAAAACTCGCGGTGTCCCGTTAGTTTTTCTACATAAATTGCATTTGTTCAACCTTTAATATTAATTATAAGAATAGTATAAAGTAAATTGTTGTTGCATATTATTAACTGCTGATTACATTTTACTAATAATATATTCAAACAAATGATAGAACAACGAAGAAAAGTTGAAAACTTAAAATTGTATTTAAATGTATGCAAACAGATTTAAAGTCAAAACGATACAGGATTAATAATATCGAGGGGCTAATTTTAATGCTTGATAGCGACTTCAAGATTGCCATGCATCCCTTTAAATACATTGGTCAGATATTATACAATAAATACAGGTAGATAATGTAGTGGTTTACTTAATGAATATCAGTAAGATTTATATCACAGTCGTGTCGCCCCGGTGGCGCAATCGGTTAGCGCGCCGTACTTATAGACAGTATTGGTTATGATATGCGGAGGCTGTGAGTTCAAGCCTCACCCGGGGCACTATTTTTAATACCTAATAATCGATGCCGACATATGGAAAATATCTCAGTCATTACTATATTATGTGTATTTAGATATTGAAAATTAAAAAACAAACAAAATCGCGTTGTGTCCCATTTCTGTGCAGATGGAATTACGTTAGAGATCCTTTATATCGGAGACATGCGACGATAACCACATACTTTTTTGCCTGGGAAATTAATTTGGTATTGATAGCGTTTATATACACTACCAATTGTTTAATCCAATAGTTTACGGTACTAAGGCTAATGTAATACACTTCAAAACAGGTTTAGAAATGTAACTAACTTCAAACGTATTATTTGGTGCATTGTATTTGCTTTATACAGGAGTGCCATCCCGGTGGCGCAAACGGTTATCGGTTCGCGCGCCGTACTTATAGACAGTATTGGCTATGATATGCGGAGGCTGTGAGTTCAAGCCTCACAGGGGCACGTTCTTTTAATGAACAATATATTTTGACACGCAGTAAAACAAAACAGCTGTTTCTTTAATAAACCGTTATAGGCATTTACGGAAGGTGTGGTTGATATATATTCATTTGATTACAGTTGTACGTGCTATATTTTAATAGAATTTATCAATACTGTCTTTTGCCTCTTTAATGGGTAGAGAAGTCTAACTCACAATTCACAAAATAGAAAGGTGTAGAAAAACAGTGCCCCGGGTGAGGCTTGAACTCACAGCCTCCGCATATCATAGCCAATACTGTCTATAAGTACGGCGCGCTAACCGATTGCGCCACCGGGGCGACACGACAGTAGTTATCATATTACAGCAAATACTGATATTACAATCCGACTACGTTTATAGTCACGTTAATTTCACAAGCAACTGTGTGGTTGCTGACGCATGCGTCCGACTCAGAATATCTCCAACGTGCATTAAAGGGACACAAGACAATATTGGTAAATTTAAGCAAAAAACATTTTTTTTTTTTTTTTTTTTTTCCAATTTTCCTTTTTTGATACACGCAAGTTAATAAATACATATTAAGTACAGTTAAGGTAGTACCATATATTACTATACCTCTGTACGATTTAAAGTTATTAAAAGAAGAACCAGTTGTTTTGTTTCACAATGATTCAAATGGCTATCATATGTATATCATTATATTTTAACGAAGAATGTATAAAAAGTCAAACAGGAACTGCAGCACTCGCAGAAAACAGTCCACCAAAAATAAGCAGTCAAAATAAACAAATTCAAGGCAAAATAAACAACTTCAAATCAAAATAAATAACTTCAAATCAAAATAAAATAAATAACTTCAAATCAAAATAAACAACTTCAAGGAAAAGTATACAACACATAACGCCTTAAAACGGTTTGTGGCAAATCTTGCCGCTGAGATGGGGGAAGATGACGGGGTTTAAACCAGGTTGTACGGTGCACTAATCTTTACTTTTACCCTATTGCTATCCCAATTAAACGGGACAATGTAAACAAAAATCCCCGCCAGGCTTTATCCTCTAACTAATAAGGCAGCATTGATAGGCCATTTAAAACAATCACAAAGTTGTTCATATGCATATTGAAAGCCACAAAGTAATAACTGAATGACTTAGCAGAAGCCATATCAAACACACGAATAAACCGTTAAGGGACAAGATTGAATACAAATATTAAACGTTCTATGCTTTTGCTGTTTACATTCATAATTACATGATCATCTGTGAGTATGGTACTCTAGAGAACATCTGAGTCGGAGATATGAGGCAATAACCACTCAGTTACTTTGGCCAAAATAGTATTGAGTGTTTCTTGAAATGATAAACTTCAAAATACACTGAACAATAATATATGGTGATTTAGTGTTTGTATGTGCATTCCCTCACCGCTGTAGGTTCGATGCCTCAGGGGCCTAGGAATCTTTATGTGAGGAAGCTATCCAGCTGGCTTACGGATCGTCGGTGGTTCTACCCAGGTGCCCGCCCGTGAACGGAAATTGACCGGAGGGGCACTTGGGGTCTTCCTCCACCAGTGGAAGCTGAAAAGAGGCCATATGACCTTAGCTGTTGGTGCGACTATATAATCCAATTCAATTCAATTCAATTGTATGTGCATTCACTGATAACATAACCGACGTGTCTAACATACAGGTGGCGCAGTCGCTAATATCGACAGTATTGGCTATTTAAGGTGGAGGTTGTTAGTTCAGGCCTCATCCGAGGCACTGTTTTGTTCTGTAGTTTTATGTTGTTTTTATAATAGTCATAGACAATCACATATCGAAAGCAAGACTCTTTCCATGCCTTCACGGTGAACGTTTAACCCGACTATTGTTTGGGGCGCTTGTTTCAGCCAAAGTTTTTTCTGAAGTAATGTGAGAAATTTTAAATAATACGTACATCAGTTATATATCATTAGAACTGGCATTTTTAGTGGTAAATAAAACTACTATACTTTTGAAAATTGGTTGAAATAAATATTTTACAGCAAAAATGATCTTTTGATGGGGCTTTTCCTAAGTTAATTCCTTGTTGATGGTACGAAATCTCAAATAACTTCAGAAATCCTTCATATTGACCCATCAAAAACAGCTTTCGCACAAGATTTTTTTATTTCTCAACCGATTTTGAAAAGTAAGGTATTTTTATTTACCACTAAAAATGTCTGTTTCACTGATATACAACTTATTTAGCTAGTAGATTAATTTTATCTTAAAAGTCCAAAAAATCTTTTGGCTGAAACAAGCGCCCCAAACAATAGCCAAATTCAAATTATTACGACGCCAATTTTTTTGGGAGGAAAAAACTAAACATGTCCAAGTAATAATCAAATCAGCTTATTGACAAAAAAAAGTTAAAACGAACATATGAACACACTTTTATTGAAGTTTGGTTTGGTTTGATGCGTTAACATATGTAAAACAGACCCAAGCGTGCCCTGTGTCCCTTTAATATGCTAAAGGCACAATGAATGCTTATGATACCTCATTAAACACGTTGGAATAGTGGCTGTTTTATTTTATGTCCGTGTGACCGGTTGGAAATGTGCAATGTTTTGAAATGCTATATTCATTATTTTTGCAGAAACCAGATTTGCGATTCTCCTCACAATTGCAGCATAACTAGTTTATTATCTTGAAAATAATGTGGGCGAAACTATAATATACAGATTGCCTCGTGTCCCTTTAACGTGTAGATCAAGCTCGGCTGATACCACACTGTTGTTGGGAAAAGTGTGTTTTGTCTTCTCTCTCTCGGTTATAATCGATACAGATACACACGTCAAAGTCCATATATATCCATGGTGTCTATTATATAGCTCGGTAAGTATTGTGATAACATATTAAATTTGTAAAGGTGTATATGACCAGATACAGTCGTCTCGCCCCGGTGGCGCAATCGGTTAGCGCGCCGTACTTATAGACAGTATTGGATATGATATGCGGAGGCTGTGAGTTCAAGCCTCACCCGGGGCACTGTTTTTCTACAAATATTAGATTAATGGGAGGTTTACTCTTAACGTTAACATTATATACTATAGAAGTTATATGAGACAATCAGTCAAATTTGATATATTGCTTTTCATTTTTGAGTTTTCCGCTACTGTATACAAGTATATGTTAAACTGTGAACGCAGAAATTGGGGTCACCATTTGAACAAACATGTGGTTTCAGGAAAGGAGATCTTTCAAAATATATGTAAAGAATGTGACACATAGACACAGCACTGGTATATATTAATTTTTCACAAAAATGGTTATTGGTCAAGAACCCAACAGCATTTAGCTCAGCATGCATCTTACTCACTTCATAAGTTATACGATGTATTTAACCAGATAACTAGCCCTACTGATGAGAAGTGTAAATTATTTGACTCCCTTGTGGGATCAATTTTAAACTATGCATGTGAAATTTGGTGGTTCCATGAAGCGCCTAAAATAGAAAATGTACACACTAAATTCTGTAGAAATATCTATGTGTAAGAAAATCAACTAATTTAGAGGCCTTATACGGAGAGTTGAGTCGTTGTCCCTTAAATATATATAGAAAACAAAAAATACTTAAATACTGGGCTAAAATTCTTACCAATCGCGATTCTCTAACTATCAAAATTAACTGGATGTTAAAAGAGGATTGCGAATATAATGAGAATCGAATGAACTGGGCGGGGTATATAAAACGCGAATTAGAAAACCTTGGATTCGCGGATATTTGGCACAATCAACTGTTGATAGATATACCATATCATCAAATCAAACATAGAATAGTAGATCAATATAAACAATATTGGCTTGGCAAGATAAATAATTCAAACAGACTATTATATAGCAGATTTAAATACAACCTTGATTATGAAAATTATCTAAATATTATAGCAACACCTAAATTTAGAATTGCTGCACATACATTAGCTATTGAGACGGGGAGATATACTAATGTTGAGCGGAGTGAGAGATTGTGTATATATTTTAATATGAGAGCTATTGAGAGTGAATATCATTTTTTGCTTGTGTGTCCGTATTATGCTGAACTGAGAACAAAGTATTTGCCAAGATTTTTCTGTAGATGTCCAACACGTAATACATTTGATATTATCATGTCAAGCAATCTAAACACTTACTCGAACAGTTAAGCAAATACCTATACTATGCTTCTGAAAAGCGCATTGTAATAATTAACGCATTCCTCCTTGAAAAGAATTGGAATGAACAGATATTTATATTTATTTGCATTATGCCACCATGAATGGGAGAAAGATTGTATTATTCATTGTGTAGGCTATAAACTATTGTAATGGTTTAATGCTGAATAAAATTATGTTATGTTATGTTGTTATATTAAAACAAGAGGTAACGCCTAGTGACGTTAAAGCCCGTTATTCAGGTGTAATGTTTGGTATATGTGAGGATACTGGCCCAAGTTTGTAATAATTAGAAATGGCAATGCTGAGAAATGTTAAGTTTATCAAAAAAATTAACAATTAGTGACAAACATAACAAACTTAAACAAAAAGGTTAACGCACCTAATGAATATTTTGGTAAAAAGAGTAGGTCACGATGACCTAGTTTTCAGGGTATGGTAAGTACTTGATTAGAGGAAGGTGCTGTTAAAATTTGATGAAGATCAAACATGGTAATGCTGAGAAATAATACAAATAAATTCACACCCGTCCCCACGAAACTTAAACAAAAAGGTTAACGTAGCGTATATTTTGGAGAAAGTAGGTCATAGAGACCTAGTTTTCAGGGAATGGTAAGTGCTTGATGAGACGAAAGTGCTGTTAAAGCTGATGAATATCGGACATGGTACTGCTGAGATGTAAAACAAAAATGTTGACGCCCGCCTGCCGCCTGCCGCCCGCACGCCCGGTTTACGCCAATGTATAAGCCGATTTTTTCTCTCAAAAACTCGTTTTTCTCTCAAAAACTCGGTTAACCAGTGAGGGACAATAGCTCAGCCGATTAAGGCTCGTGTTTTTCTTTCTTACGTTAAGAGTAGAAGGAAAGATCCAACCCGCCACGACTAGGTTCCTTCAATTTTCTGGCTGAAATCCTATTATGACACCCTTACAAAACTACACATTGACGTCTAATCCTGGCAAATAGTCTTATTTTAATTATCCAGCACTGTATAATTATGATAAAATGGAATATATTAAGGATAATTTCGCCGATTTTGATATCACACATCCGTCAGCCAGTGTACTAAGCGTTGATCTCAATATAGAGGGGGTTGTAATGACTATAGGAAGGATAGTACAGCCCACTCAAGTCAATATAGAGGGGGTTGTAATGACTATAGGAAGGATAGTACAGCCCACTCAAGTCAATATAGAGGGGGTTGTAATGACTATAGGAAGGATAGTACAGCCCACTCAAGTCAATATAGAGGGGGTTGTAATGACTATAGGAAGGATAGTACAGCCCACTCAAGTCAATATAGAGGGGGTTGTAATGACTATAGGAAGGATAGTACAGCCCACTCAAGTCAATATAGAGGGGGTTGTAATGACTATAGGAAGGATAGTACAGCCCACTCAAGTCAATATAGAGGGGGTTGTAATGACTATAGGAAGGATAGTACAGCCCACTCAAGTCAATATAGAGGGGGTTGTAATGACTATAGGAAGGATAGTACAGCCCACTCAAGTGGAATATCAATGTACACCTCAAGTAATCTTATTTCGCGTCGCAATACCAATGTTAGAGGCGATATGGGTTGAAGTAAATAATCGTACGGATTGCATTTTAATATGTACCTACAGTATACAGACAACCAAATTCAAAAAATAGTTTTTTGGACAAATCTGAATAAAGCAATATATATGGCTCTCGATATATCAAACAACGTTATCATAGTCGGAGACATAAATGAAGATCAATTAAGGCATGAAAACCATAAATTACGTTACATTATTATCATAAACAATATGAAAAATGTTATTTCTATACCAACTAGAGTGACAGATCATTCCTCGATGTTATTAGATCCCATTGTAGTGGTAGTGTCAGATTCAATAAATGTTTTTAATTCTGGCATTATTAATACACCAAATGACATCAGTGACCACTTCGGCACATATGTACATGTTAAGTTTAGTTTTTGTTCTAAACCAACATATACTAGACGCATATGGATTTATAAAAAGGCTGACTTTGATAAAACTGAATACGCTTATTCGCGAACCAGATTGGTCATTTCTTTATAACGGTTCCGTAAATGATGATTGTCGAAATTTCACTGATAAATTTGTAGAATTAATCAAAATGTGTATTCCCTATAAAGATGTTACGATCCGTCCAAACGACAAACCTTGGTATGATTCGGAAATAGGATTCAAGACAACGTGATAAACAAAAACGTAAAGCTTTGAAACATAATACTACATCAGAGTGGGCTATATATAAAAAGCTTAGAAACAAAGTCAATAATCTAAAGAAACATGTAAAAGAAAAGTGTTATAATAATATAGAAGAAATCATTACGGAAGCAAATGTCAATGGTCAGCGTCAATACTGGAAACTGTTAATATATTTTATCAAATCTAATAAACATTCAGAAATCATTCCACCATTGAAAACCATATTACCAAATGGTGAGATCAATTACACTATATCAGACCAAGACAAGGCTAACAGGCTAAATGACTATTTTATATCTATATCATCCGTTGATGATAAGCATGCTTCTCTACCAAATGTTGATCTTAAAACGCAGGCAAAACTAAAATATATTATCATAGAATAATCAGAAATAGTTAAATATTATAAAAATACTGAATATAAACAAAGCCTGCGGGGACGACGAAATAAGTCACAAGATGCTTAAAAAAAACAATGCAAACTATTTCAAAGCCGCTATGCATAGTTTTCAACAGGTCACTCCACGAATGCATATTTCCAGATATTTGGAAAACAGCTGTAGTTATGGAATTTTTCAAAAAATGTGACGCTAGCCTCCCTGGCAATTATAGACCAATATCGTTACTTAGCCGTGTAGGAAAAGTTATGGAAAAGATAATGTTTAAACATATTTTTTTCCCCATAAGAATAACCTCTTTTTCAAATACCAATCTGGCTTCCTACCAGGTCACGCCACAGTTTATCAACTTATGGATATGTATCACCACAATCGCCAAGCTTTCTATGCCAAACAGTACACTTGTATAGTTTTTAATGATATCTCAAGGGCTTGTGATCGCATATGGCATCTTGGCCTTCTATATAAGCTAAAGCAAAACCTTTATAAATGGTAAGCTTTTGTCTTGGCTATTAAATTATCTCTTAAGTCGTACTCAGTGAGTAAGGGTCGGTACAACATTATCTGAGACTAAATATTTGAGGTACCTTAAGGGTCTGTTTTGGGTCCTCTTCTTTTCCTAATCTTTATAAATGATACCGCTGAAAATATTCTTTAGCATTACTCGCCTCTTTGCAGACGATAGCTCTCTCTCTCTCTCAATATCCACATCCAGTATTTATGATATTGAGGGTATTTTAAATCATGACCTACATATTATAGCTCAGTCGTCGAAACAGTGGCTTGTTCAATTTAATCCTAATAAAACTGAAGTATTATTTTTCTCCCTTAATCACACTGATCGCCGTCCACAACTATTTTTAAATGACGTTCAACTCCCATTCGTTGATACTCACAAGCATTTGGGTTTAATTCTTAGTTCAGATGGTAAATGGCACGAACACCTTAACATTATTATAACATCTGTTTCAAAAATTCTTGGCCTAATGCGTTATCTAAAATTCAAATTGAAACCCAAAACACTAAATAAAATGTACATATCATACATGCGTCCTATCCTAGAATATGCATCTATTGTATGGGCTGGTTGTTCTGTTTACGATAGAGAAAGACTCGAAAAAGTTCAATATGAGGCTGCTCGTATCGTGACTGGACTAACGCGATCAGTATCCATCAATAACTGAAATTGGATGGTTATCATTATCAGATAGACGGAAAATGCAAAAACTTATTATTGTTTATAAGGTAAATAGTGGCATAATGCCATCGTATGTTACCAATCTATTTCCCCATTTGTTCAAGAAAACAACCCATATAACCTTAGAAATGGTAACTACTACGAGACCATAGCAAGACGAACGGAACTATTTTTCAAATCATTTATTCCATCCGCTATTACTATGAGGAACGATCTATCACCCGAAATCAGAAACTCCGAATCGCTTACCGTTTTTAAACGAAATCTGTATTCGTTAGTCCTAAACTTCCTATTTACCTGTTATATGGCTCACGATCACTTGCTGTTCTACATGCACGAATTCGTAATTCATGCAACAATCTTAATAACGACCTTCATATGAATCACCAAGTTGCGATTGTGGGTATGAAACAGAAGATGCTGATAATTTCATTTTTAAGTGTAATAGATTCAAAACAAATGACATGTCCTGTTTCAATCTACTCGTCGCTTTCATCCGTTAAATGTGAACACTTTTCTTTCTGGTAGGGGACACGTATCCGAAGCGCAAAACGAATTAATGTTTAATGCCTTTCAAACCTACATTAGTGAGACCAAACGTTTCAAACACTAACACATTCTAACACATTATTTTCAAACGTAAATACTTTTCTGACTCACTGTATTGGCAACTTGTCTACTACCTCATCTTCTTTCTTCATAACATTCATACAGCTTACTCCTTTCCTCTTCTTACTCATTTCCTCTTCTATCGTAATTATATTTCACAACAACGGACAAAACCTATATCAGCATACATATATTTATCTTTAGTTTGTTTACAATTCTTTGTAAAAACAAATATGTAACTATTTAACCATGTACACATTGTATTGGAAAGGGCCGTAACTAATGTTGATAGAACTTGGTACCCGACCCATTTGCCTACTTATATTTCAATAAAGACCCATTTGCTGACTTATATTGCAATAAAGACCCATTTGCTTACTTATATTGCAATAAAGACCCAATTGCAATAAGATATGTTTAAATCAGTGCTCATTTATTAAAGACTTGTTTCGCTTTTTTTATTGCGTTTATTCGGAAACTTCGGTAGTAAATGGCGTAATCCATGAATCGCGTTAGTGCTTAATGGTAAATTTGCCATTCACTACCGGCGTTTAAAACCGCATAAACACCGAAAAAAATGCGTTTCATGGAGTTTTCCATTGACTACCGCCAAAACCGAATAAACAGCGAAAAAAATGCGAATTAAAAAAGTATAAATGGAGATATTTGGAAATCGTCGAACACGATAAATACAAAATATATTGCAGTCTCGGTTTGATTGAGACTGTTCATGAACAGTAGCCCCGTGTGGTTGCCGGGGGCCCCGTTTGGTCACGGGGCAAATAATACGGCCACTGCAGATCCCTTTGGAGGGGTAGGCAGAGGGGTAGAATCCCCCCAAATTCATGTTCATTTTATCATTTTTTGTTCATGTTCATTAAAGGTCTTCATCATGATCCCTGCATTGTTTCAGGTGCTATCTCGCTCGCATCAAAAGAGCTTTGGCAGAAAAACAATAACGTGGCTCCAGCGTAAATGGAGTTTCTACGATAGAATTTGCAGCAACTCTGCAGTTCAGGGTGAGAAGGTTCTAGGCCCATTTTCCATATTTTATCTCGATGTACATGGAAGATGAGCCTGGCATGTTCATGCCTTTTAGGCGCCATATAACCTTTATATGTGTTGGTGCGCCTTAAAACCCCAATTCAATTCAATTCATGAACAGTAGTGAAAAGTGCTTGCTACCGTTCACGCCCTCTAGACCCGGGTTGAGCAGAACTCAATATTTATAGTGCCAATAGTACAGCAATTTGAGCCATCCCGCAGATGGTATGCATATGGCGGTGAACATGGAACCTTTAATGCGGTATTCTCACACCATTCCATGGTCGTACGGTCCCAGTTTCGAACAAAACACGTTACCCTAAACGAGAAAACAATGGGTGAAATAAACAAAATGGAATTTAGCTGAGAGTAGAGGTTTATGAAGCCTGCGTATCACAGGTAACAATCAAAAGACTAAAATAAAAAGCAGGTAACATATCCTAAGGGTGATTAAATGATACTCAGAGCCTTTAAAGGCTGGAGTAGTGGAACCACCTATTTGAAATTCAAGTAAGAAATCAAAAGTATTTAAGAATGTACCACCGATATCTGTAAATACCGGGCTCAACGATCTCCAAATATCGGAATGGATAACAGTTCTGATTGCAAGCAAGGGGAGCCGTTTTACGGCCGCCGCGCTGCAGGCAACGCTACTGTGATATAAAAAAGTATGAAAGGAGATATTTGGAAATCGTCGAACACGATAAATAAAAAAAAATTGCAGTCTCAGTTTGATTGAGACTGTTCATGAACAGTAGTGAAAAGTGCTTGCTACCGTTCACGTCCTCTAGCCCCGGGTTGAGCAGAACTCAATATTTATAATGCCAATAGTAAATAAATTTGAGCCATATGACGGTGAACATCGAACCTTCAATGTGGTATTTTCACACCATTCCATGGCCAACGGCGTATGGTATAAGTATTTACATTATTTTTCCGTCGCTATAATAGTTTCAGTAAACATTATAATGAAAAGAAAAAGTGAAAGAGAAACCACTACTGTCAGTGTCTTTTCATGCAGTGGAATATCCATTTTATGTTAAGACACACCGGATGCAAGCGCAGTGCGTGCATGCAGTGCGTACAGCTCGTTCACCTCCTTGAAACGGAATAACCACTTTCTATGCGTGCGCAGCCGAGCGTAAATAGTCACGCCTACTTGAAAAATGAAGTATATTCGAGATTAAACGCTATATTGTTTCAAAGGAAATTATCAAGTGAATGCAAAAATTATTAAATTAATTAAACCAGTTTGCAAAGATGGTATGAAGCGAATATCAACTTTATTAAGTGAGGCTTAGAAAAGGAAGCATGGCGAATAACTGGCCGTTTGCAAAAATGATATATTGCTATGTAAACCATTCATCTTACCATGTCTGCCAACTAGTTTAATAAATTCTAAAATTATGATGGTTGAATGTTTGGTTGAATGGTGGTGTACGTTATTTTAGCACATTTTAGGCTATATATGACGGTCAATTTTTTTGTAGTAGTGGCAGATCACCCACATAGCCTATATATAGTGATGCGCAAACGCTTGGTCGAGCATTCAAGGAGTATTGCCGTTGACGGGCATTTGTTGATTTACATATATAGTTTATGTTACTACCATATCATCCCTTGTTTTTTAATAGTTTTATCTTTATATATTTACATTAATTTTTAATTACTACTTAATTTCTTCATCTTTCGTCGGTTTTTGCGCACAATATGACCTATTTATGTGTCGACGTGCCGTAAAACACCATTCATTCATTCCTTCTGTTTTAGTCGGTATTCCCTATCGTACTCTTTACCGTAATCGTTACCGTAGTTAGTTGTACAGGTCGATTGTCCGTAATATAATTTTTTTTTTGTAACGTCGATGTAACCGTAGACACCGGTATAAATAAAATCTTATTTGTCTATTAAAAGCAGACGGTGGGCATCGAGGAATTCCCAAATATAGGCATGCATCTCAAAACAACAGCTGCAGTGTTAGTTTTTGAAGTCCCACAGTGCTGGCATATGCTGCAATTAACACCGAAATAAATTATCCTTCCAATAATATATGCTATTATATGTTCACAAGACTCCAGAAAAGCTCTGACGATCGAAAAACACAGAAAACGTACCTGTTTTTAAAAATTGACCCTAAGCCAGTCATCGAGTTGGTTGATTTAAACATCGAGATGGGCGTAGCCCAAGTAGGTGTTTAAACCAACCAACTAGATGAGACTATACCCTATGTAATAGATAGAGTCTGGTTTCAGCGAGTTGGCTTATTTACATACCCCCCTTTTTGGTACGCAGTATTCAGGGCAAATTTAGAGAGTATTCAGTACCCACGGCCCGGGTTAAACTAGTATTCAATACTCGGGTTATACGTGTTAAATAGTATTCAGTACTCGGCTTTAAAATGAAGGAGTATTCAGTACTCAGCTCTAAATTAAAAAGTATTCAGTACTCGTGGGGTGGGGGTGTGGGGGGGGGGGGTGCGGGGAACACCCACATGAGTTCTATCTTTTTGTAGCATGGTGTACTTAGTAACACTGTGACGTCAGAGTGACGTCCGTACTCTAAATTCCTTTATCCGGTAGTTGTAGTACGGTATTGCATTTGTAGCTTGTCTATTTCAGCTGTCTGCCATTCTCTAACTTCCAATAACTGGTAGTTAGAGTACACCATTTATTCTTACAGGTGTTATTTTCAATTAAACGACTTACACAAGAGGAATTTCAGTGACCATGCTACAAAGTATACATGTAGCATGCAGCAAAGTATACATGTAGCATGCCCTGTATTTGTTGCAGATTGTACTTGATGACTGCAGTTGCTAAAAATAAACCGAACTTAAGGACAATTTAAACGACAACTCCACCGAAACCGCTTACAAATCAGTCATATATTATCACAAGCATGTTTTTTAGGTAAACCCTTTGTCAAGTTTGTGTTTTTCGTTGTCATCAGATAGACAATATGGCCTCCAGAGTAATAGAGCAAAATGTACCAGACGGCCTCTCCCGAAAACAAAAACAGCTTTCATTAATATTTTTTTAATGTTTTGTTCATCGCCGCTAAAGACCATTGTTGTTGAATATAGAAGTAAATTCTTTTTTATTACATTTCTATGAGTGCAAGATCGGGATTTCTCAGTGCAAGAATATTCATAATGGCTAAATATTAATAACTTACTCAGAACACAATAATAACTAACGTTGCTAACTCAGAACACAATAATAACTAACGTTGCGACGCTGAGGCGTGACGTCAACAAAGTGTTGCTAACTTAGACGTCATCCGCCGATAACGTTCAATAAAGCGAATATTTGTTTGAAAAATGTAATATAAAATGTAATAAATAGATTATATAACTGCTGGGATCGATTATTGTGTAATTCTTCACTTGAGTGTAGACGTGCTTTGTTTTTTCACTCACTCGCGTGCGCTAATTCGTGAAAAGAACCACACTTCTACCACTCCTGAAGGATTTCCCTATAATCGATCCCAGCAGTTAAATAATCTCTATGTAAACGACATCTTCCCCAAATCTACTTATTGTCTTATTATTATGAAATATAACGTGCGTGAATTGTCTTTTAAGTGTTTTTTGTTTTGTTTTTAATTCCAAATGGTTTCCATGACGACGCGCATTTTACTAGCATATATATAAAAACGACATCTCCTTTAAAACACTTTCATTATTTAAAGGAAGATCGCCACATTGTTCCGGGAAGGTGCATTTTGAGATAAGTGTTTTTGTGGCTACCAGTGATCCCAGGTGGCCCCTTTGCTAAGGGATAGGGTTTGTCTCCATCAAGTTTGTGTTTTTATCAGCGTCCAATTTTCTGGAAAATCGTGTTATTAAATGTAAATAGTTCGTTATGTAAAAAACAAACAAAAACACGTCTTCTCTGAAAGATCAAACAACGCAACATGTTAAAAATGCTTAAATCTGTTCACAAACACATTTGAAAGCCTTTTAAAAACAAATTACCTCACCATCCAACACGAACAAATTCAACAGATGAACAAATCATGCAGAAAACGCGTATTCAACGCCTTTTTTTGTCCTTTTACAAAAGACAAGAAAAAAAAATTCTCTAAACGTTGCGCCATTGAGTGAAATGAATGTCAGTGTAAATAAAAGATTATGTACACTCAGTACATTTAAAAACGCAACATTTCTTATTTCGATTATTTTTAGTCCACCGTTTTGTTGTTGTTCAAATCAAGATTGTATTTTATGTAGTCTTGTAGGTCAATGTTTTTCAAATAAAACAATCTTAGACTGTTTCTTATTTCTGTTTATATTTGAAATACTGTCCTTTAGTTTGAAATAAATTAGTGTCTACAAGAAAATGTCTTCATGTAGAGACAAAACAAATACCAACATATTGCTAGCCGTGTCGAATATGATTCACGTTTTAGATGCTGATTCAGATGTCGCTCTGCTTCGCCGTCAGAGAATTGTGACAGATGGAACACATTTGATTCATTTGGGTTCATACTTGAAATGCGTGTATTTTCCTCATTGTTGAATAAAGCTCTTCCTTTGTCATCTTCAACTTCAGATTTCTGCTTTAATTTTCAAGTAATTTGACACGCCCTCATCACCTTTTTATAAATTTATTAGAGCAATATAGTTACGTTTTTTCCTTAATTTCATTTCCATGACGCTCATGTAAATTTAGCGTCTGTCATTATTTTTGTTCTGTTTATTTGTTCACATATTCCTGTATATATAATGTACAAAGAATATATGTAAGCCTATGGTAGGATAACAAAAAATACGTACGATTACTTAGGAGGGGATGTTTTCCGAGAAACATCTTGTGGGGTAAAATGTTTCTCCACTTATTCGATTTTCTAGAGCTTGAAGTCGAGTTGCGGACTTGACTTTACAATCCGCAATCTTATTATAATTAAAAGCTTAATCAAAAGCCATCAGAGCTACCGTTACAATAAACTTCGAAAACCATACGTTTAAAATTATGATCATAACCCTTATATAAAAAGAAATTTAAAACTGCGACAATGACTATCAGCATCTTGACTTTTATCGTGACGTGCTTAAAAACGTACTCAGATCCTTGGTCATGATCAAGTTTATGCAATTTTTATCAAACTTGTTAGAAAATGTATCGTACAATGTTATGACCTTATCATTTTGCAACGCACTGCATGTTTAGTGGTTGACCCATTTATAAATTGATACTTTCCTTTTCTCTTTGATTGCGCAATGACCGGACAGATTAGGACACCATGATGACGTCTGCCTAAATCCTTAAAAGAAATCGTGTCTGTTCACACTCTTAATGGTTTATTCTCTGTTTGCCCTGGCTTCTGCTAAGTCACTGAGTACTTAATTTGTGGCTTTATAGGCTTTTCCGTTTTTTATTCATATAAACATGACCATTTCTGTGTTTTACTTCTATTGCTTATTAATGCTGACTAGTCTGTTAGAGGATACATTCTGGCCGTTTTTTCTTTATTTACCCTTTCCAAATTGGGATGACACTAGGGTAAAAGTGAGGTTCGGGGCACCATAGAACATTGTTTTAACCTCCAGCGTCCTTTTGATCCACTGACCGCTCCAATGTGGTACTCCTATTGTCAACCTGTGTTGTGTGGCATACCTTGTTATGGCGTTGACTGTGTTCTTTTATACCTGCATTTGTTCGTATTTTTCTTTTGATGCCTTACTTCAATTTGTGTCCATAATATTGTCTTCCACTTCATAGCGAGGTGCATATAAACGCTTCCCGCCTTACCATTTGGTGTGCGTCACACCGTGGTTATAGATGATTTATATAGAATCAATATTCTGCCAGATAACTCAAGCTGTTCAGGTGTTACGGACAAGGGAAAGTATTTACACCAGTGACCTTGACCTTGAAAATAAGACTGAATAGGGGCACACACCATAATCTTATTGAAGAAAGACAACGTCATGTCAAGTTCGGTAAAAATCCGAAACAGTGTACATACACGAGTTAAATTAAGGGAAATAAGTAGGTAATGCGTATGCCTCTTTTGCTCGTAGTCGAACACATCAGCGATCTTACTGAAACAAACAGTAATTAACTACAGTGATCAAAATAGTTTTACTGAAGTGTTCGGTGTTCGTGTATAAACAAAGTGAAAGTCCTTTTTTCACCTAATCAAGGGTAATAACTCTTGGTCGTCAATTGTGCACATTGAGGAACTTTTCAAATGAATGCCCTGTGGCCTAAATTATATAGAGGATATTTGTTGGTTTGGAGTGAATATAGGATTGATTGTCATCGAGAAGTCAGAAAACTTAAAATGTTCACGAGTGCTAAATGAGAAGTGAGAAAACTTATATTTTCACGAGTGCTTTAAATCCTATATTCACTCCAAACCAACAAATATTCTATTTATTATATACTTTTTATCATGCAACGCTACCAAACTGTTTCAAGCAGAAAATACGTTTCGTTCCGACAGTTCCCCTTTAACGTATTCGCGGATAAATATAGTAACGCCAGCGCGTGAGGCGATTTACATATATTTAGTGCGCATTGAATATAGTTCTAAACTTTGACACGAATTATGACTGTTGTAAGCAAAAGTAGAAAAAAGTTGTTCCATTCAATGAGAAAATAAGGTTTATTCTAACCATAAAATCCACTATTTCACTGGAAAGTATATAATAAAAAGTTATATTTCTTTAATGAGCTAATATTTGCAGTTCCATATTTCTCCTTTAATCTGATGGAGTTAAATACGCCCTACCAGATTGAAATTCTTCGCTGAATTTCTAACTACCTCCCAAATGTAACAAGTGGTGGGGGAAAAAAAAGTTCAATAAACGTATAACCCTTACTAACTTAAAAAATGCCATTTGTCAATCATTTGTCAGTCAATTGTAATTCAGTATATGTAATGTCTCATATAAAGGCACGTAGTATATTGTGTATAAATCTTAACAATAATGTCAGTTAGTCAGTATAGTATGTGTAACATCTTGTTAAAGTGTTTAATACTTTATAAATCTGGATTACAATAACATGACATATTTATGATTACCTCACCTCATCTTGTCCCTGCCATAAGGAAAAGAAACTCTAAACCAACGCGAAAGTTTGTCACAAACAGGAAAAGTATTTATTAGTATAGATATTACGACAGACATAACATACGTTTCTATGGTATTATAATATTATTTAAAGAAGTTTGAAGTCAATGTATGGCCATATGTTTAGAGAGTGTTGGATTCTGTAATGAGGTATTTCTTAGAGGTAGGTGTACATACTAGAGAGATTGGATTGCTCCCTCGAAGGTATATGACCGCACGAGGACATAACGGGTATATGACCGCACGAGGACATAACGAAGTCCTAAAACACATGGGTGTACAGGTGCAAAATTATACTGTAACCTCTGGCCAAATTCGGAAAACAGCAGTGAAAGCCCACCGGTCGAAATAGGGGAAAGATGTATAACATATATATTATATGCAATACAACAATAATAAAGAAAAAGAAAACTCAACATCTGGACCATATCTCTGCAAATGTATCCAGTTTCATTCAGTTTCATCCAAATTCATCCAGTTTCATCCAGTTTCCTCCAGTTTCATCCAATTTTCGAAATGCAAGAAAGACTACATCTTGGATACATTTTGGACCTATTGTCGCTCAAAATCTTGAAGTATTTCGCTTAAGTTCTCGCAGAATGTTTGCACCAAATCCTCGACCACTGTCTGAATCTCGAACTGCTCGACCACTGTCTGAATTGTTTAATCTTGACTTTCCTTCATTTTATCTTGCGTGATTCTATTTTGAATTTGTATGTTTGCTATTTGAGCCACTGTTCAAGACAATTGAAGACATCAATCTTGTGTCCACTACGGATCCTTAGACGGAGCTAGACCGGGTACAATGAGGTCATTTTGGTAATACTCGGAAGTAGTCGTAGGTCAAATATTGAGTTAGTTACTATGAAGAATAGCAGTGGTGAAAGACACAGGGCTGGTATGTATTGAATGTTTTCCTTTATTTCTGAAACGTTTAACAAAACCACATCAAACTTGAAGGTAAGATGGACATGCTGCACTACTTTTTGTGAAACACAGTAAGTTTGAAGTGTACTTTGGTCATTTTGACCTCATAATTCAAAAAGTGTGTGTTTACTTTCAGTTTGGAAAATATATTTTGGAGAAAAAGGCAGGTCACCGCATCATCTAAGGCCCATTTGTGTGTTGCACTAGGCCTCACTGATACTACATTTTGTGTTGCACTGGGCCACACTGATATTACATTGTGTGTTGCACTGGGCCTCACTGATACTACATTGTGTGTTGCACTGGGCCTCACTGATACTACATTAAGTCCAGACGAATGACTGAATTATCCTATAGATAATGTCCGAGTATCACGGATGTCAATATTCATTGCACATGTATTAATAAAACTAAATGTGAAGTTATGGCAAATCTCTTGACTTTTCAAGGAAGCATCATTGAGTAGATATGATTTATCCTGGTGTAACATAATTCAAATTCCTAATTAAAATGTGTGACTTCTGTATGCCGGTCATGCCTTTCCCATTTTACTAACTGCTTTTTGTATTTATCAATAAAGTATGCAATACCACAATGGTGTAATTGGTATATTTTTCAATGACTTAATTATTGCGTCAGTAATTTCTCGTAAACTACTAGTAATGTGTCCGCTTTGCAAGTAATGAGGTAAACAATACGTACTTACCGCCATGTATATATGTATGTATATATATATATATATATATTACCACTACTTAGGGTACTCATCACCGTTTCCTTGACCATTGTTTCTAGTGTGAAGTGTTCCTTAAGATGCGAAGTGCTGGGTTTTACCTCGGAAGTAATACTAGGCGAGCCACTAGAGAATAATTGCCCGAATAAGGATACACTTGAGAAATTCTCCCGGCGCATCTTCTCATACCGCTTCCTCGACCAGTGTCAAGTTGTATAGTTTGTATATAGTCGCAACTAACGATACTCCATTGTTAGACTAGTGTTAGTGGTAACGATACTCCATTGTTAGACTAGTGTTAGTGGGCGTTAATCAGCTAAAGATGAGCCGTATGAGAATTTTTCAAAATATATTTTGAAAACATTCGGTTGAATGAACATCATGTAGAAGGATGAACATCCTACACATATTAAATAGTCCAATTGCACCCACGTCAACTTTATTCTAGAATGTTCTTTTCCCATTTTCGATTGTACTCAGTTATATGGAGGAAGGGTAAACCTTTTGAATATTAATGAGGTGTCAGGAATAGCACTGTCCCACTGAAGCACTGGGTAGTTAAAAGGACTGGAAGCTATGGGTGTGAAGCACTGATAATTAAGGGAACTGGAAGCTAGGGATGTGAAGCACTGGTAATTAATATATAATATAATACATTTATTCAGCATTAATCATTCAGTACAAGTGTATAGCCTACACACAATACATGAACAATATAGTGAGAACATTCAGTACAAGTGTATAGCCTACACACAATACATGAACAATACAGTGAGAACATTCAGTACAAGTGTATAGCCTACACACAATACATGAACAATATAGTGAGAACATTCAGTACAAGTGTATAGCCTACACACAATACATGAACAATATAGTGAGAACATCAAAGAAACATGTAAGGAAATAAGAAAAAAAAGAAAAAAGCATGGTATAAAAAATCTACATTGAAGTTTACAGAGAAGCGTTATAGTTTTTCTTTTTGTTTTAAATGGAAAAAAGGTTGAAATGTGATAAAGAAATTTAAACTTGCATTTCATTTCGAATACGAATATTGTGATACGTTTATAATTGCTCTGTTCGTGTCATTAGACATTAACTCATCAACTTTACTTATAGTGGGCCATCTACAAAAGTAAGGTTTAAAATAGTTCTGTCTTAAGTGCCTATATATTGGACATACAAGCACAAAATGGTATTCGTTTTCTAAAATAAATGGACTGGAAGCTATGTGTGTGAAGCACTCGGTAATTAAAGGAACTGTAAGCTATGGGTGTGAAGCACTCGGTAATTAAAGTAACTGTTATGCTACGGGTGTGAAGCACTGATAATTAAAGGAACTGTAAGCTATGGGTGTGAAGCACTGGGTAATAAAAGGGAATGGAAGCTATGGGTGTGAAGCACTTGGTAATTAAGGGACTGGAGGCTATGTGTGTGAAGCACTCGGTAATTAAAGGAACTGTAAGCTATGGGGGTGAAGCACTGGGTAATTAAGGGACTGGAGGCTATGTGTGTGAAGCACTCGGTAATTAAAGGAACTGTAAGCTATGGGTGTGAAGCACTGGGTAATTAAGAGATTGGAGGCTATGTGTGTGAAGAACTCGGTAATAAAAGGAATTGTAAGCTATGGGTGTGAAGCACTCGGTAATTAAAGGAACTGGAGGCTATGGATGTTTAGCACTGGTAATTAAAGGGACTGGAGGCTATGTGTGTGAAGCACTCGGTAATTAAAGGAACTGTAGTAAGCTATGGGTGTGAAGCACTGGGTAATAAAAGGTAATGGAATCTATGGGTGTGAAGCACCGGTAATTAAGGGAATGGAGGCTATGTGTGTGAAGCACTGGTAATAAAAGGAACTGGTAGCTATGGGTATGAAGCACTTGTAATAAAAGGAACTGGTAGCTATTGGTGTGAAGCACTGGATAATAAAATGGACTGGAAGCTATGGGTGTGAAGCACTGGGTAATAAAAGGGACTGGAAGCTATGGGTGTAAAGCACTGGGTAATAAATGGGACTGGTGGCTATGGGTGCGAAGCATTGGGTAATAAAAGGGACTGGAAGCTATGGGTGTGAAGCACTGGGTAATTAAAGGAACTGTAAGCTATGGGTGTGAAGCACTGGGTAATAAAAGGGACTGGAAGCTATGGATGAGAAGCACTGGGTAATTAAAGGAACTGTAATCTATGGGTGTGAAGCACTGGGTAATAAAAGGTAATGGGAGCTGGAGGCTAAGGGTGTAAAGCACTGGGTAATTAAAGTGACTGGAAGCTAAGGGTGTGAAGCACTGGGTAATTAAAGGGTCTGGAAGCTATGGGTGTGAAGCACTGAGTAATTAAAGGGACTGGATGCTCTGGTTGTGAAGCACTGGGTAATAAAAAGTACTGGAAGCTATGGGTGTGAAGAACTGGGTAATAAAATGGACTGGAGGCTATGGGTGTGAAGCACTGGGTATTAAAATGGACGGGAAGCTATGGTTGTGAAGCACTGGGTAATAAAAGGGACTGGAGGCTATGGGTGTGAAGCACTGGGTAATTAAAGGGACTGGTGGCTATATGTGTGAAGCACTGGGTAATTAAAAGGACTGGAGGCTATGGGTGTGAAGCACTGGGTAATAAAATGGACTGGAGGCTATAAGGTGAAGCACTGCGTAATTAAAGGGACTGGAGGCTATGAGTGTAAAGCACTGGGTAATTAAAGTGACTGGAGGCTATGGGTGTGAAGCACTGGGTAATAAAATGGACTGGAGGCTATAAGGTGAAGCAATGCGTAATTAAAGGGAATGGAGGCTATGGGTGTAAATCACTGGGTAATTAAAGTGACTGGAAGCTATGGGTGTGAAGCACTGGGTAATAAAAGGGACTGGAGGCTATGGGTGTGAAGCACAGGGTAATAAAATGGACTGGAAGCTATGGGTGTTAAGCACTGGGTAATACAAGGAACTGGAGGCTATGGTTGTGAAGCATTGGGTAAAAAAGGGATTGATGGTTATGGGTGTGAAGCACTGGGTAATAAAAGAGACTGGGGGCTATGGGTGTGAAACACTGGGTATTTAAATGGACTGGAAGCTATAGGTGTGAAGCACTGGGTAATGAAAGGGACTGGAGGCTGAGGGTGTGAAGCACTGGGTAATTAAATGGACTGGAGGCTATGGGTATAAAGCACTGGGGAATTAAAGGGACTGGATAATATGGGTGTGAAGCACTGGGTAATAAAAGGAAATGGAGGCTATGGGTGTAAAGCACTGGGTAATTAAAGGGACTGGATGATATGGGTATGAAGCACTGGGTAATTAAAGGGACTGGAAGCTATGGGTGTGAAGCACTGGGTAATTAAAGGGACCGGAAGCTATGGGTGTAAAGCACTGGGTTAGTAAAGGGACTGGAAGCTATGGGTGTGAAGCACTGGGTAATTAAAGGGATTGGAGGCTATGGATGTAAAGCACTGGGTTATTAAAGGTACTGGAAGATATAAGTGTGAAGCACTGGGTAATTAAAGGGACTGGATGATATGGGTATGAAGCACTGGGTAATTAAAGGGACTGTAAGCTATGGGTATGAAGCACTGGGTTATTAAAGGGACCGGAGGCTATGGGTGTAAAGCACTTGGTTAGTAAAGGGACTGGAAGCTATGGGTATGAAGCACTGGGTAATTAAAGGGACCGAAGGCTATGGGTGTAAAGCACTGGGTTAGTAAAGGGACTGGAAGCTATGGGTGTGAAGCACTGGGTAATTAAAGGGATTGGAGGCTATGGATGTAAAGCACTGGGTTATTAAAGGTACTGGAAGATATAAGTGTGAAGCACTGGGTAATTAAAGGGACTGGATGATATGGGTATGAAGCACTGGGTAATTAAAGGGACTGTAAGCTATGGGTATGAAGCACTGGGTAATTAAAGGGACCGGAGGCTATGGGTGTAAAGCACTTGGTTAGTAAAGGGACTGGAAGCTATGGGTATGAAGCACTGGGTAATTAAAGGGACCGAAGGCTATGGGTGTAAAGCACTGGGTTAGTAAAGGGACGGGAAGCTATGGGTGTGAAACACTGGATAATTAAAGGGACCGCAGGCTATGGGTGTAAAGCACTGGGTTAGTAAAGGGACTGGAAGCTATGGGTGTGAAGCACTGGGTAATTAAAGCGACCGGAGGCTATGGGTGTAAAGCACTGGGTTAGTAAAGGGACGGGAAGCTATGGGTGTGAAGCACTGGTAATTAAAGGGACTGGAAGTTATTGTTGTGAAGCACTCGGTAATAAAAGGTACTGGAAGCTATGGGTGTGAAGCACTGGGTAATTAAAGGGACTGGAAGCTATGGGTGTGAAGCATTGGGTAATAAAAGGAACTGGAAGCTATGGGTGTGAAGCACTGGGTAGTTAAAGGGACTGGAAGCTATGGGTGTGAAGCATTGGGTAGTAAAAGGGACTGGAATCTATGGGTGTGAAGTACTGGGTAATAAAAGGGACAGGAGGCTATGCGTGTGAAGCATTGGGTAATAAAAGGGACAGGAGGCTATGTGTGAGATAGGCAAACCTCACCCTCGGGATCAGATACTCATGATGAATTCTTATATTCTCACTTGATAAGTCGAGCTCCCAGCAGCATGTACATGACTATTTTATATGAAATATGAAACTGAATCACGTGATGGAGTTTGTATTTTTTTTATCAAAATGACGTAAAACACCATGCAAACAATCACAAACAAAAACAATATTTTTTCCCGATCACTTCTAGTCCCTTTATAGTCAAAATGATACTGTAAAATGGAGGCGCTAATTTTAACGGTGGATAAAATACTTCAAGTTCGGCGATTCCCTTTAATTAAGTGTCCAGAATAGCAGTATCACCCTGCAGAATCACCCTGTAGCACTGAGGAATTAATAGTTCTGCAATTAAGGAAATATAATGATGAAAGCATTCGTTTTAAATAGATAAAACTGATCATGCGTGGGATGTAGTATCCCCTTTCCGTCTGCGATTTTAAATTTACGCATCATATCTGGTATGTCTCTAACAAGAAAAGCAAGCAAACATGTAACTTGATTTAGGTATTATTTGTATAGCGTCATATGCACCCTAGCTTGACGCACTACCGTTTATATAGTAAGAAATGTGACAACTATACTGTTTATATAGTAAGAAATGTGACTTAGTGACGAAGACTAGGTGTGATGAAACTCCAATGCAACTTAAATAGACTGACATAATATACACGATTAAAATGGGCATGGTCATTACTTTGTAAACCAATCACAAAGAAAGATGTTCAACTATACAGAAACAAATATGTTTTAGAATTGAATTTTTATGTTCATGCAAACATTTCAGCTGTCATATTTTACCTTGTGTTTTAGGTGACATGGTGTATGACTGCCTTTAATGTGTCAAGTTGTACCACGTACTTATATATACATATGACTGTATGTATGGTGTCATGTAACAAGTACTTATATATACATATGACTGCCTGTATGGTGTCATGTACCATGTACTTATATATACATATCACTATACATATGACTGCCTGTATGGTGTCATGTACCACGTACTTATATATACATATGACTGCCTGTATGGTGTCATGTACCACGTACTTATGTATACATATGACTGTATGTATGGTGTCATGTACCACGTACTTATATATACATATGACTGTCTGTATGGTGGCATGTACCGCATTCTTATATATACATATGACTGTCTGTATGGTGTCATGTATCACGTACTTATATATACATATGACTCTCTGTATGGTGCCACGTACCACGTACTTATATATACATATGACTGCCTGTATGGTGTCATGTACCACGTACTTATATATACATATGACTGTCTGTATGGTGTCATGTACCACGTACTTATATATACATGTGACTGTATGTATGGTGTCATGTACCGCCTTCTTATATATACATATGACTGTCTGTATGGTGTCATGTATCACGTACTTACATATATATATGACTGTCTGTATGGTGTCATGTACCGCGTACTTATATATACTTATGACTGCCTGTATGGTGTCATGTACCACGTACTTATATATACATATGACTGCATGTATGGTGTCATGTACCACGTTCTTATACATACATATGACTGCCTGTATGGTGTCATGTATCACGTACTTATATATACATATGACTGTATGTATGGTGTCATGTACCACGTACTTATATATACATATGATTGTCTGTATGGTGTCATGTTACACGTACTTATATATACATATGTCTGTATGGTGTCACGTACCACGTACTTATATATACATATGACTGTATGTATGGTGTCATGTAACACGTACTTATATATACATATGACTGTCTGTATGGTGTCATGTACCGCGTACTTATATATACATATGCCTGTCTGTATGGTGTCATGTACCACGTACTTATATATACATATGACTGTCTGTATGGTGTTATGTACCACGTACTTATATATACATATGACTGCCTGTATGGTGTCATGTACCACGTACTTATATATACATATGACTGTCTGTATGGTATCATGTACCACGTACTTATATATACACATGACTGTCTGTATGGTGTCATGTACCACGTACTTATATATACATGCGACTGTATGTATGGTGTCATGTACCGCCTTCTTATATATACATATGACTGTCTGTATGGTGTCATGTATCACGTACTTATATATATATATGACTGTCTGTATGGTGTCATGTACCGCGTACTTATATATATTTATGACTGCCTGTATGGTGTCATGTACCACGTACTTATATATACATGTGACTGTATGTATGGTGTCATGTACCGCCTTCTTATATATACATATGACTGTCTGTATGGTGTCATGTATCACGTACTTATATATATATATGACTGTCTGTATGGTGTCATGTACCGCGTACTTATATATATTTATGACTGCCTGTATGGTGTCATGTACCACGTACTTATATAAACATATGACTGCCTGTATGGTGTCATGTACCACGTACTTATATATACATATGACTGCCTGTATGGTGTCATGTATCACGTACTTATATATACATATGACTGTATGTATGGTGTCATGTACCACGTACTTATATATACATATGATTGTCTGTATGGTGTCATGTTACACGTACTTATATATACATATGTCTGTATGGTGTCACGTGCCACGTACTTATATATACATATGACTGTATGTATGGTGTCATGTAACACGTACTTATATATACATATGACTGTCTGTATGGTGTCATGTACCGCGTACTTATATATACATATGCCTGTCTGTATGGTGTCATGTACCACGTATTTATATATACATATGACTGTCTGTATGGTGATATGTACCGAATACTTATATATACATATGCCTGTCTGTATGGTGTCATGTACCACGTACTTATATATACATATGACTGTCTGTATGGTGTCATGTACCGCATACTTATATATACATATGACTGTCTGTATGGTATCATGTACCACGTACTTATATATACATATGAATGTCTGTATGGTGTCATGTACCGCGTACTTATATATACATATGCCTGTCTGTATGGTGTCATGTACCAGGTTCTTATATATACATATGACTGTTGTATGGTGTCATGTACCACGTACTTATATATACATATGACTGTCTGTATGGTGTCATGTACCGCATACTTATATATACATATGACTGTCTGTATGGTGTCAGGTTGTACCACGTACTTATATATACATATGACTGTCTGTATGGTGTCATGTACCGCGTACTTATATATACATATGACTGTCTGTATGGTGTCTTGTACCGCATACTTATATATACATATGACTCTCTGTATGGTGTCATGTACCGCGTACTTATATATACATATGACTGTCTGTATGGTGTCATGTACCGCGTACTTATATATACATATGACAGTCTGTATGGTGTCATGTACCACGTACTTATATAAACATATGACTGTCTGTATGGTGTCATGTACCGCGTACTTATATATACATATGACTGTATGTATGGTGTCATGTACCACGTACTTTTATATACATATGACTGACTGTATGGTGTCATGTACCGCATACTTATATATACATATGACTGTCTGTATTGTGTCTTGTACCACGTACTTATATTTACATATGACTGTCTGTATGGTGTCATGTACCGCATACTTATATTTACATATGACTGTCTGTATGGTGTCATGTACCGCGTACTTATATATATACATATGACTGTCTGTATGGTGTCATGTACCGCGTACTTATATATACATATTACTGTCTGTATGGCGTCAGGTTGTACCGCGTACTTATATATACATGTGACTGTCTGTATGGTGTCATGTACCGCGTACTTATATATACATATGACTGTCTGTATGGTGTCATGTACCGCGTACTTATATATACATATGTATGTCTGTATGGTGTCATGTACCACGTACTTATTTATACCTATGACTGTCTGTATGGTGTCAGGTTGTACCGCGTACTTATATATATATACGACTGTCTGTATGGTGTCATGTACCGCGTACTTATATACATATGACTGTCTTCATGGTGTCATGTACCACGTACTTATATATACATATGACTGTCTATATGGTGTCATGTACCACGTACTTATATATAAATATGACTGTCTGTATGGTGTCAGGTTGTACCGCGTACTTATATGGACATATGCTGTCTGTATGGTGTCATGTACCACGTACTTATATATACATATGACTGTATGTATGGTGTCATGTACCACGAACTTATATATACATATGACTGTCTGTATGGTGTCATGTACCACGTACTTATATATACATATGACTGTATGTATGGGGTCATGTACCGCGTACTTATATATACATATGACTGTCTGTATGGTGTCATGTACCACGTACTTATATATACATATGACTGTCTGTATGGTGTCATGTACCGCATACTTATATATACATATGACTGTCTGTATGGTGTCATGCACCACGTACTTATATATACATATGACTGTCTGTATGGTGTCATGTACCATGTACTTATATATACATGAGATTGTCTGTATGGTGTCATGTACCGCGTACTTATATATACATGTGACTGTCTGTATGGTGTCATGTACCGCGTACTTATATATACATATGACTGTCTGTATGGTGTCATGTACCACGTACTTATATATACATATGACTGTCTGTATGGTGTCATGTACCACGTACTTATATATACATATGACTGTCTGTATGGTGTCAAGTTGTACCACGTACTTATATATACATATGACTGTCTGTATGGTGTCATTTACCGCGTACTTATATATACATATGACTGTCTGTATGGGATATGCACCGCATACTTATATATACCTATGTTTGTCTGTATAGTGTCAGGTACCGCGTACTTATATATACATATGACTGTCTGTATGGTGTCTTGTACCGCGTACTCATATATACATGTGACTGTCTGTATGGTGTCATGTACCGCGTAATTATATATACATGTGGCTGTCTGTATGGTGTCATGTACCGCGTACTTATATATACATGTGACTGTCTGTACGGTGTCGCGTACCAAGTGGTTATATATCTATACGTATGGCTGTCTGTATGGTGTCATGTACCACGTGGTTATATATCTATACATATGGCTGTATGTATGGTGTCATGTACCACGTGGTTATATATCTATACATATGGCTGTCCGTATGGTGTCATGTACCACGTGGTTATATATATATATATATATATATATGCATATGACTGTTAGTATGGTGTCGCGTACCACGTGGTTATATATCTATACGTATGGCTGTCTGTATGGTGTCATGTACCACGTGGTTATATATCCATACATATGGCTGCCTGTATGGTGTTACGTACCGCGTGGTTATATATCTATACATATGACTGTCTGTATGGTGTCGCGTACCACGCATGTATAGATATATAAGTACGTGGTACATGACAGCAATTTGCACTTGAATAGGCACGCTAGTTTTCTTACCTTTAATCTACAATGATAATGCATACGTTTCATTTTGTTTACTGAATGATTCATAATTATCTTGCATCGACCATATATGCGTGTTATAGGCGTTGTATAGACCATATAGGCGTATTCCTCATATTGTCTTTGTTCCGCACTTACACTGAACGACTTTAAAAAAAGCAAAAGGGGAATTTACTAAGATAACTGACATATTTCAATAGAAATAAAATTTTAATTTCATCTAATATCTATAGTTGATTTGCTGAAAATTACATTCAAATTGATCAAAAATAAACTTGTTAAATTCAGCGTATAACAGTACGACCCCCAAAAGCAAAAGTGACAAAACTAATACCCGGTATATCCCAATGTCAGGCGTGCATTGCCGCTGATGGTGGATACTGTGACTTTTGCTTTTGGGGGTAGTACCGTTATATTTTGAATTTAACACGTTTGATGTTGATCAATTTGAAAGAAATGTTCAGCAATTCAACTGTAGATATGGTTATTGAAATATGTCAGTTATCTTAGTTTATTTCCCTGTTGCGTTTCTTAAGTCGTTCAGTGTATGTGTACAATTCTTATCTCATCGTTAAGTACTGTTACTTTTGTCTGATGCAATTTCCCTAATGCTTAACACGTAATTAAGCTCTACCAACTAGTCACTAGGCAATTATAATTAGTAACGAGCATTTACCGACATGACGCCCGGGTACCAACTAGTCACTAGGCAATTATAATTAGTAACGAGCATTTACCGACATGACGCCCGGGTACCAACTAGTCACTAGGCAATTATAATTAGTAACGAGCATTTACCGACATGACGCCCGGGTACCAACTAGTCATTAGGCAATTATAATTAGTAACGAGCATTTACCGACATGACGCCCGGGTACCCACTAGTCACTAGGCAATTATAATAGTACCGAGCATTTACCGACATGACGCCCGGGTACCAACTAGTCATTAGGCAATTATAATTAGTAACGAGCATTTACCGACATGACGCCCGGGTACCCACTAGTCACTAGGCAATTATAATAGTACCGAGCATTTACCGACATGACGCCCGGGTACCAACTAGTCACTAGGCAATTATAATTAGTAACGAGCATTTACCGACATGACGCCCGGGTACCAACTAGTCATTAGGCAATTATAATTAGTAACGAGCATTTACCGACATGACGCCCGGGTACCAACTAGTCATTAGGCAATTATAATCAGTAACGAGCATTTACCGACATGACGCCCGGGTACCAACTAGTCATTAGGCAATTATAATTAGTAACGAGCATTTACCGACATGACGCCCGGGTACCAACTAGTCATTAGGCAATTATAATTAGTAACGAGCATTTACCGACATGACGCCCGGGTACCCACTAGTCACTAGGCAATTATAATAGTACCGAGCATTTACCGACATGACGCCCGGGTACAGACTTGTCACTAGGCAATTATAATTAGTAACGAGCATTTACCGACATGACGCCCGGTTACCGACTTGTCACTAGGCAATTATAATTAGTAACGAGCATTTACCGACATGACGCCCGGGTACCGACTTGTCACTAGGCAATTATAATTAGTAACGAAGCATTTACGACGACGCCCGGGTACCAAATTGTCACAACAGAGAGTAGTCACAACAAGTTCAAATGTTTTTCCCTGAACATCTATATTATGTGGGTATTCCTTGGAAATTCCTACTTGTTGTGTACTCTTTATCTGGACTTGAACTGGGAACCAGGGGGTCAAAAAGGTAGTTGCTTAAAGTAGTCCCATATACAGTTGACAGTAGTGTTATTTGAGATGTTGTGTGAATGAAAGTACACTCCACAGGTAGTGGTGATTACTATTTGTGCATAGAGGGTAGATTCCCACATATTTTGCTTCAAGAATCAGGTAAATCAGAGCTGAGACAAGTGAATGGCACTACGTTTTGTGAGGAAAGATTTGTTTGTGTTCTTCGTCAGATTTGACCTGAATTGGCCTAGAATTGATACCTACTTTCACTTTGACCAAAATTCTGAACGTGGAAGCCGAAATGGAGCTTGATTTTTTGCTATGTCTTTGTTGTGCTAGCTATGAAGATATTTTACTGACAGTTTCGAGTATGACGGAGTATAAAGGCATGTGTGACACCATATTAGGCTATACTGTAAGTCTATGGGAAATTAATAGTGGTCCAGTTCCATCTCTGTGATCGAGAGTGTAAAGGTTTAATCCCACTAAATCAGCCGGATGTGCTTGCCTGGTGCATCGAATGTAGTTCTGTATTAAAGAGTGCTAATCCTTTTTTCTTTAAAACCTTTTTTTAGTGCAATTTCCTGTTATATTTTGGCTGTAACTGTATTCTGGACATGTTGTTGATATTTGAAAAGGGAGCTCATCATGTTTTTGACAGTTTTTGATATAAAAGTAGACAGGGTACGAAATTGCAAGGGGTAAAAATAGCTTTGACCTTTGACCCGGTGTTAGAATACAACTGAAGAAATGTTTCTTAGAAAGTATTAAACCCCCTATTTCCTTGTTAATGTTTAATAGCAGACATGTTTATTTGCATGGTAAAGTAAGTTTCCCAGAATTCTAACCAGGTTTGAGTTTTTAACAGGTTGTCAACATTCTAACTTTACTATGGAAGGGCAATGGAGACTCATTTACGCTATTATAACCTAAAGAGGCTGCATTTGAAACATTCTCGCCTCCCATCACTGAGGGTTCGAATTCCACTGAGAGCTCGACATAGTGTCGATTCTTACGGATGGTGGGAGGTAACCAGTAGTTTTATGAGACATCGTTTTACACGAAAAATATGTAAGTGCTTGATTATGTAGCATTTAGCCCAAACTGTCGTTAGGTTACCGGTAAAGTCACTTTTGGTTTCAACTGTTTTTATCTGTAATGTACCGCGAAGGGAAACAATCGACTCAGTCAAAACGTTTCGCATCGCGCAGCAACTAGAAAACCTAACAAACGTATCGCATCGCGCAGCAACTAGAAAACCTAACAACAATATATCAAGGGTGTATAATTGCGCATAGGCTTGGTGGTATTTTCACTTATGAATATTATTTACTTCATATATTCTTACAAAATATGTTCGTTAGACGCCAATTTCCGTAAAATGCATAAAAGTCACATGATTCCCACACTAACAACTACTAATACTATACAGACCAACAATATAATTTAACAACGACATATTTGTTATGTCCTTTGTATGAGGGTTTTGTATTATGTAACTAATGTGATCATTATTATGTTATGTGTGTGTATAAGACTTATTTTATCTTGAAAAGTGAACAGCTGTTGTTAATCAGTTTATTTCAATGATTTGAGATAATACATGAGTTTTTAAAATATTTCTTAATGTATGCCCTTTTGCTGTTATTGATTATGAAACAATGGATTAAATATAACCTTTTATTTCTAATACTCGTTACATTCAAATGAAGAATTGAAAGACTGTGCTTTTCATCTGGTGGGAAAGGTCCAGGATTAGTTTCGACATTACCAGACATAATAACAAGTAGAAAAACAACAATAGAAAATTCAAGATTTGCGATGTTAGACTTTAAAAAACACGAGACATTTTACAAACGATATAGACCTGGCTATGCAAAGTGTTCAACCAACTAAAAACGTATTTTAATGGTGATCGATAAAAAATATACCGTGATATAGTGTTTAATTTACAATTAAAATGTCCGATGGCCATTATCCAGCTCATGGCATCATTACCCATTGGGTTTTAGATATACATTAACGTGCACGTACTTTGGGAAGAAGAATGGCTATACGGAATATAAACGGGTAACTATGGATGACTGTGTGATTTCTTGGACTGCTTGGCAATAGAGTAGGATAGAGAAAGGTAGGACAGGACGGAAGAGAGCATAAGTAAAATAGTGAGACAAGGAACAAAACAGAACAACGAGGTGCAGTATTCATAGATATACCACTGTTAGACCGTATAAAGCTCCATCCGCATAACGATCCCCGCGGAGCATTATGCGTATCTTACATATATCCCCCGGAGCATTATGCGTATCTTACATATATCCCCGCGGAGCATTATGCGTATCTTACATATATCCCAGCGGAGCTTTATACGTATCTTACATATATCCCCAGGAGCTTTATGCGTATCTTACATATAACCCCAGGAGCATTATGCGTATCTTACATATATCCCCGCGGAGCATTATGCGTATCTTACATATATCCACGCGGAGCATTATGCGTATCTTACATATATCCCCGCGGAGCTTTATGCGTATCTTACATATATCCCCAGGAGCTTTATGCGTATCTTACATATATCCCCGCGGAGCTTTATGCGTATCTTACATATATCCCCGCGGAGCATTATGCGTATCTTACATATATCCCCGCGGAGCTTTATGCGTATCTTACATATATCCCCAGGAGCATTATGCGTATCTTACATATATCCCCAGGAGCTTTATGCGTGTCTTACATATATCCCCAGGAGCATTATGCGTGTCTTACATATATCCCCGCGGAGCATTATGTGTACCCTTCTTCCGCATAAAGCTATGCGGAACACATGTACATATGATTTTGAGCTAGTCGACAAACGTTCCGCATAAAGCTCCCTAACTAGATGATGATCAACATCATCGTAATAAACATGCAAAATATCATCATCATCATCATCATCATCATCATCATCATCATGATCATCATCATCAAGAAGAAGAAGAAGAAGAAGAAGAAGAAGAAGAAGAAGAAGGAGAAGAAGAAGAAGAAGAAGAAGAAGAAGAAGAAGAAGAAGAAGAAGAAGAAGAAGAAGAAGAAGAAGAAGAAGAAGAAAGAAGAAAGAAGAAAAAGAAGAAGAAGAAGCAGAAGAAGAAGAAGAAGAAGAAGAAGAAGACGATGTAGAAGAAGAAGAAGAAGAAGAAGAAGAAGAAGAAGAAGAAGAAGAAGAAAAGAAGAAGAAAAAGAAGAAGAAAAATAAGAAGAAATGAAGAAGAAGAAGAAGAAGAAGAAGAAGAAGAAGAAGAAGAAGAAGAAGAAGAAGAAGAAGAAGAAAATGATGATGGTGATGATGATGATGAATATTATAAAAAATATTATAAAAATATTATTATTTATTATTATTATTATTATTATTGATGTATTGTTCTTCTTATTATTATTTATGTCTTGTTCTTGTTCTAATGTCTGTATATTTTATGTCTCCCAACTAAATTCCATTATGTTTATTTCGCTCTTTGGGGCATAGCATTTTATTAGATACTGGGACCATACGCCGCACGACATGGGGGGAGCTAGTAAACTCCATGTCCACAGCCATATGCATGCCATCTTCGGGATGATTAAAGTTATGTACTGTTGATTTTATGAATAATGAGTTCTGCTCAAACCCGGGGCTAGAGGGCGTGAGCGGTAGCTCGTATTTTTCACTACCGTTCATAAACAATCAAACCGAGACTGCAATATTTCGTATGTATCGTGTTCGGCTGTTTCCAAAGTTCCACTATCATACTCTTTCTTATTCATGCTGGGGAGCTTCATGCGGATTGAGTATACATCCTCTCCTTATAAAGCTCCCCGGGAAGCGTTATACGGAGGGAGCGTTATGCGGTACTACAACCGACGTATAACGCTCCCCGGGGAGCTTTATTTGGAGGGAGCATTATGGGGTGCTACATACCACAATAAAGGAAACAACTAAACAATTCAATAATAAATGGAAAGAAAAAGAAAAAATACGTGTACAATCAATTAGTAAGTCAACGAATATGTTGTTCAGCGAGTCATTCAACGAAACAGACAAAATGACAAATGGATGTTATCAATCAATCAATCAATCAATCAATCAATCAATCAATCAATCAATCAATCAATCAATCAATCAATCAATCAATCAATCAATCAATCAATCAATCAATCAATCAATCAAGCAATCAATCAATCAAGCAATCAATCAATCAATCAATCAATCAATCAATCAATCAATCAAATCCATCCATCAATCAATCTCAATCAATCAATCAATCCACCTCAATCAATCTCAATCAATCTCAATCAATCTCAATCATTCAATCAATCAATCATTCAATCAATCATCTATCAATAACAAAATCATCCAATTAATCAATCAATCAATCAATCAATCAATCAATCAATCAATCAATCAATCAATCAATCAATCAGTCAATCAATCAATCAATCAATCAGCTAGCCATTCATTCAAACAATCAATCAATAATTCAGTGAACATAACAATCAATTAATCAATCAATCAATCAATCAATCAATCAATCAATCAATCAATCAATCAATCAATCAATCAACACTTATTCAGACAATCTACCAACCGAGCAACACAGGAGCACTCGTGTATAACATACATTGTAATATAAAAAAAAATCGTTTTGATTTTATGGTTAACTGAAAATTTCAATTGTTCTAGTGTGCATTCAACGCGATAAGCGCACGCGCTGCGCGATTTTTCAGTTTTTCAAAATTTGTAGTTGAAGTAAAGGTAATACAATTTGAGTTTTCAGTTCTACTATAGGTTTGAATACATTTATTGGTGCAATATAACAGTTAGGAATATGTAAAGCAATTTATTTGCACTTCTCAAATGTGTAAAAAAAAACTAATAGAATACCGCGTAACATAGGATAGCACAAATTGCTGTCTCGCAATGAATATTCTTGTAAATAAAGTGTACTTTTACTTCCATTCGTTATATTTAGACCATCTAAAATAGAAAATATCCATATTTTCCACACCACAAGAAACCCTTTAAGACTTGACACTTTCTCACTAGACAATTCAAGCTCCAAGTGGGATTCGAACCCGCAGGAGTGGGAGGCGAGAACATTTCAGACGCAGTGTCTTCACCATCCCGGCTACGGCGGCAATTTTAGGGTAAGACAAAGTGTATTTATCATGTACTAATTCAGGGATAGGCGGACCGGCGCCCCCACCCTCTAAAATCCAACAATTATAACCTATGCATGCTGGATTACATGGGGCGCGCGCCATTTCTACTCATTGGATTTAACAAAAAATTATTCTGGAAAAATACAACAGAATTCATTAAAAGCCATGTAGAAAAACATTTTATTTCGAAGAATCCTCCATCCACCCCACCGCTCCACCCCGCCCCTCCAACACACAAATACTCAAACCAAATGCTTGGATCTGCGTTTGATGTGAACCCTCCTCTCAAAAGTGTTTAGTGTTCAATTATTCAGGAAAGCCCCTTTAAAACTCCAGCCGAGTCTGGGTGGTTGATGCATATGACATTTATATATATTGACAGAAATATAAATAACATGTATTTTTTAATTTGATCTTTTATTGGCTTTTTTCAACACACACCTACTAAAACCCAGGTTGATATACAACTTTGAGATCAGCCCCCAACATTTTCTCGTGCTTAGTATTTAGTCTGATGTCCTAGTCGTTATCGTAGTTTGTTGTACAGGGCCCAGTTATTCAAAGATCGGTTAACTTAACCGAGCGTTAAGTAAAATCTCTCTGAATTTCCGATCAATGGACATTTTTACCAGAAATTGAGCATGTGAAAGCATTATGTTAAGAAGAAATGCAAATTAAAAACGTTTAGAAGTACAAAACATTTTTTATAAAAAATATGCTTTAAAAGTTTACACTAACCAAGGATTAAGCTAACCGATCTTTGACTACCTGGGCCCAGGTCTATTATGAGCTATGTGATTGGCAACTGACAGTTCATACCCCAATGAACACACAAAAAAGACACTAAATCCTTAAGTGTCTATCATCGTGAAGCAGCACCCACCCCACAGTACTCCATGGTACTCCAATCAAGCTACTATAGCATTTCTAGGCTAATGCCCACTGGATACTTCAGATGCGCCAGACGAATACCCAACGCATTTCTGTCTACAGTGTTCCTTTTTGAGTGAACTCTGCCCACCATCGTCACAAGACAGCAGCGAAGTCATACCTACTCCTGGAGCATTACTGAGGCAGAGAAGGTGGCTTTTTGTCAAATGTAAGATAAGCAATGAATTGATGATACATAATAATGGAGAGATCAGCATCATATATATACATAATATATACTGAAAAGAAAATGAAAACGCATAATGGGTATTTCCGCTATATATTGTATGTTTAATATGCTACTGTTAATCGAATGGTTCAGGGCGACATTAGGCCTGTCCTTTCGGAAAGAATGTTTAAACAGCACCGAACACACCAATGGTTACCCTTTTAATGTTTCATTATCGACAGAATGCGCATTGGGCGTAAGCAGGTGAGCAAACTTAGGCTTTAAACGTTGCAGTAACTTAACATCATTAAACATAACACTGAAATGGATTGATTTTTTCAAGCGAAACTTCAACATTTATGATTTCGTGTAATAAAGTATACTTTGATTAAAAGGTCTACTACATGACATAGTTGTCCTTCTGTAACTAGTTGTAGCCGCTTTTTGTACAAAATGCGTTGAGATATATCTGGAATATTACGTGGAATTAGGTGTTTACAATACAGTAGTATCGGCATTTTTTTGATTATGCGTTTGTTTTTACCTTTCAGTATACATGCATTTTATGCATAAAGGCTGGCGACGATATCTTATAGTCGATATATATGACATGCATAAAGGCTGGCGACGATATCTTATAGTCGATATATATGACATGCATAAAGGCTGGCGACGATATCTTATAGTCGATATATATGACATGCATAAAGGCTGGCGACGATATCTTATAGTCGATATATATGACATGCATAAAGGCTGGCGACGATATCTTATAGTCGATATATATGACATGCTTTTTTCGAAAAAGAAAGAAGAGTTTTTGTCATAAGAGTACACCACAGTAAGTTGTTGTTGTTTTGTCACGGTATCTGGTAATTAGGACATCACGATTGTTCAAATATTTTTTAAAGTATGACCTTGTTCAGTGTCGTATACAACGTTTTTGTTTTGTTGCGGTTTTACTGCGGTTTGGGCTTATATTTAAACATATAAACGTAGTTAAAAAGACTGTCGGCAATTGTGAATGATGATTTGTTTGTTTTGTTTGAATGGTAAACCAATACGTTTACATTCACTCTTGATTATTTATTCAGTTAAACTGTTCATTTATTCAAATAATAACTTCAACCAAATATTTCTTTTAGAATGTGTTTTAAAACATATTTAATGTTTTTTCAGAGGTTGATCGCTTGAACCTAGACTTTAAAGTTTGCTGAAGTGAAGGCCAGATCAGAAATAGCCCCACACGCGGGTTCAACGTTTGAATAAATGGAGGAAAACTCTAAAACCCGTTTACGTTACTTTAAAGAACGTCTCAGAAACCGCTCGGCCAGTTCTGATCAAACTTTACATGGTTAATCATTCAGAAACCGCTCGTCTAGTTTTGATCAAACGTTAATGGCTAATCCTGATGTCAGTTTCTTTGTGGGCGCGTGGAGTGGGGAGGGAGTAAAATTACGCCAACACGATCGCCGTCGATAATAACATTATAGTAAACCTTATAAAAATAAACGTCTTATAGTCGCGCTCAACCAAAAACAAAGCCACGATTTTTTTGATTTTTTTTTGCGGATTTCAGTGGTGTTACGTTATTCATGTATTTTTATTATGAAATGCGCCTGGAGATCCTCTCACTCTTTTGCATTGGTGAGATACAGTATATGTAGTAAAAAGATACACGTATTAAGAGCCGCTCCCATTTAAAAACAATTGATTTTGTTTCTTGTATGACTTTCCACTTGGGATTAAGTCCCAAGGTCACCCTTGTACATATTTACATTCATGTATCTAGAGAAAACTTTGCAAATATGAAAATAATCTTAAAAAAAAAGCGTTTTTATTTGGCAGAAAACGCTAATCATTAAATCATAATGCCCCTAGAGTCAAAATTGGGCCGTTTGTTTTAAGTCTACATATGATTTTTACTGAGGTTCATAGATAACAATACCTTTATAGCTAGGGACCAAAATGGTCGGATGTGGACAGAGTGGACAAAAGCACCAATCTTTCTATGATAGTAGTTGGTAATCTAACTTGAAAATCGAAAAGGGTCCTCAAGTCACAGGTCATTCTGTTACTATTTTATCATCACATTTCATAATACACCAATACAGCAATATATTCTTAATTATGGCTTAATCCAAAAAATATTTACACAGAAATGTTTTATTTTGTTTTTGGCTTAAATGTAAGCTCCTCTATAATATATTAAATGTCCCCACTCCCACCATGTTAACTATTTTTAGCACACTGCAAAATGGCCGCCATCCAAATGCTTAACTATAGCAATATATTCTTAATTATGGCTTAACCCAAAAAAACATTTACACAGAAGTGTTTTATTTTATTTTTGCTTAGATTTAAGCTGCTCTGTAATATAATAAATGTTCCCCACCCCTCACCCCACCCCACCCCACCCCATGTTACTATGTTTATCACATTTCAAAATGACCGCCATCCAAATGCTTAAAGACAGCAATATATTCTTAATTATGGCTTAACCCAAAGGCCATTTAAATGGTTTAGATTTAAGCCCTCTATAATATATTAAATGTGTTTTTTTGTTAAGGTTAAGACTCCTATTTAGCATATTTAAAGTCATTCTGCCAGATTACATTATGATACACCTGTGATGCAAGTATTCACCCACATATTTACAGAACATAGGACATCTGGCTTCAAGTTACCCACACCCATACAGTCTCATACAGGCCATACTTATATAACACGTAAGAGTACTCAGAACACAGAAGAAGGTGGCTCAAATTACCCACACCCATACAGATACAGGCCATTACCTTTCATGTAAGGATATACCCCATGTATTGTTCGGAAAACAGAATCAGTGTCTTTAAGTCACACAAACAGCAATACATGTCATGTTAACCTACTTACGTATGGTATAGATTGTAGAGGCAGTGTACTTCAAGTTACCCACAACCCTTCTCATACTGGCCATACCTGTCTTTTTACAAGAAAGTATATACCCACATCTTGTTCAAAGGAACATGGTGACAGTGGGCTTCAGGTTGCCCTAACTGAAACAGATATAGGCCATACCTATCAGTTAATACATATGCATATACCCACATATACGAAACAAAGAGGCAGTGGGCTTCAAGTTGCCCACACCAAAACAGATACACGACATACATGTCATGTTAACACATATAAAGAACATAGATGCAGAAGGCTCCAAGTTGCGCACACATATGTATTGTACATAACGTAGAGGCAGCGGGTTTCAAGCTAGCCACACTCATACAGATACAGGTCATACCTGTCATGTTACACGTAAGTATAGAGCCACATATTGTACGGAACATAGATACAGAAGGCTTCAAGCTGCCCACACCCAAATAGATACAGACCATACATGTTATGTTACACTTAAGTATACACTCACATATTGTACAAAACCAAGAGGAAGCGGATTTCAACCTACATACATTCATACAGATACATGTCATTCTAGTCGTGTTACACTTAAGTATATACCCACGTATTGTAAAGAAAATACTTGTATATACAGAAGGCTTCAAGTTGCCCACACTAATACAGATACATGCCTTTCCAGTCATGTTACATGTAAGATCCAGATCATACCTGCCAGTCCTGTCTGGTTATATGTAAGCCCACATATAGGCCATGCATGTCAAATTACATATAAATATACACCCATGTATAGTACATAACATAGCTTCAGAAGTCTTCAAGTAGCCCATACTCATACTGATTTAGGCCATACCTATAATGTTACCCCACATATTGTACAGAACATTGATACAGTGAGATTAAAGCCACCAACACTCATATACAATCCATACCTGTCATCTGACACTTAAGTATACACCCACATAGTGTCAGAAGGCTTTAAGCTACTCACACTCAACATGATAAAGGCCAATAACTGGTAGTTAGAGTACATTATTTATTCTGACAGGTATTCTTTTCAATTAAACGTTTTATCCATGTGCAAATACAAAGGGAATTTCAGTGACCATGCTACAAATGATCATGTTTGAGATCAAGGTTGTTGTGCTCCTGTACATAGCAGTCAAGGTCCAATTGTTCACTAGCGAGATAGTTGCCCTTTGGTTAGCTGAACACCAAGTCATGTGGTTGAGTTTCATGAATTTTAGCTTAAATGTATAATTGATATTGTTCAAATGATCTTCATATATCCTTTTTAATTGAATGCATTTAAGTTACATAATTATTTAACTTATTATTAAAGCACATTATAGCGCACATGTTGACCGCCCAGAAAGAAAGTCGAGGCAATAAATTGTATATTATGTATCATTGCATATTTTGGTGGAGAAATCCGGATAGGTAAACTAGACTATATGATCTCTACTTGTGTTTTGTAGACACTTTTTAGTGTTTTCTTATTTTTTTGTTGGAGAGGTTCTGCATCTATGTTTCATCCATTGCATTACTGCGCATGTCCCGTTTTTCAAACTCAAACACATATTAATTGTTTATCAGAAACACGTTTTTATAAGCGACATGTCACGAGTATGTGCCGATAACATACGTCAATTTGCGGAAGCAATAAGGAAATCTGTGTTAAACTATACTAAATTGTATCATTTTTAGTACTATGTTTTATTAGAACGTTGTTGCCGAAAAATACAAATTTGGTCTAATTTTCAGAATGCGTGAGCACGTAGATTTATGCGTGTGAGCGTGATTTAACATACAAATGCGTGTCAACACAGTGCGTGAGACTCGACAGGTATGCCCGTATAAAAATAAAATAAAAAAAAGAAAGAAAAAATGCGGCGATGACATAATGGGAGGTCGTGAGTTGGTATCTCGCCCGGTCACACTAGACTTGACGTAAATGGTACTCATAGTTACACTAGACTTGACGTAAATGGTACTCATAGTTTCCTTGCTTGGCATTCAGCATATAAGGTATATTGCTAGGACTGGTGGGTCCGGCGTCAGTTAAATGTGACTGGGTGGGGTATCATGGCATATGTCTACGGCGTGGTATTCCGGTGTAGTAGGACTATAAGTAAGTAAGTAAGTAAGTAAATATTTTATTAAAGTGACATGTGTACATGTAACATAATATACAATAATAGAAATTTAAACACAACACCCGGCCCAATGGACCTATAAGTCACCTATACAATACAAGTAATATAATTTTCACGTGAAATTATGTTGGCATTTTAAACATTATCAATTAATAAATAAAACATGTTAAACTTTATATATGAGCTCATTGCTACGTGTAGGCAGTAAACGACTGTTAACGTGAATATAAGATATTTTATTCAACAAAATACAACACCTACTCGTATATACAAGGTTGACAGCAGGTGCCTGCAATAGTTATGTGTACTTATGCAAAAGTACTAGTGTTTCAACATCAACACGATATATAATTATAAAGCATTCTGAAAGTAACAATTCAAGAAATAGTTTCAATCATGTATGCTATTGTTATTAGTAATACATTTTAAACAGTTTTTAATCGCATAATGTATGCGGAGAAGATGACAGCGGAGAAGATGACAGTCATTTAAATTCTAAATAACTTTATTTCACCCTTTATAGAAAACATCAAATGCACTTTGATAAAAACTTTAAGTTAACAGGTCTTAATATTAAAGAGTAAGTTTCATATATTTTAATAATGAAATGTGTCTTGTACACTAATTACTATTATCTAACACATTGAGCCCTCTTATCTCTACGGAAGCGTATATTGACCCCCTATAAATTTTACATATTTAGACAAAATTAGCCTACTTATCAAGTTATATCTAAATATAATGTCACTGTCATCCTTTAGATAATTAAGCCAATATTAAATATCTCTCTTAATTATTCATGGTTATGCTTTGTGCTAAATATAATACGATCGAATAATGAAGTTTATTTATTTCGAGTATATATACTTCTATTTTTTGTAACCGTTTATATATGTGCGTATTATACATCTATCAAATTTCTGAATACTTACTTATATTTTTAATATTAAAAACATTCGGGCTGTTCAAACGTTAATATCATTCAATTATCTAATTTTCTATATTAGGACAATTTATTTAAAACAAGTGTGACTCTGTAATTGCAGTCGATATTTGCTTTATAATTTTATAAGTAGCTCAAACAATTGAAATTATATACATTTTGTTTTATGTATTACTAAGTTTCCATACTAAGTAGTTCTAATAAGTGCAGTTATATATATTTTTTATATAAATAGCTCTAATAAATGATGTTAATAAATGACGTTTATATATTATTTTATATAAATAGCTCTGATAAGTGCAGTTATATATTATTTTTATATAAATATCTGTAATTAGTGCAGTAATATATTATTTTTTATATAAGTTGCTTTCCAAGATCGTCCTAAACTAGGAGTATATTTACACTTGCTTTTCTTATGCATTTTGGCAAGTGTGATGATTTTCATGCAAAATTGGAGATTGGTATGTACTGTTATATTATGAGGCCCCGACACACAATTTTAAACACGATTTCTTAATTATTTCTAAATTGTATATGCACTTCATGTACTACTTATTTGTTATAATACAATTAATTTAACTAGCAGATTTTTTTTTTAATCTGCCAGGTTTGCATAATATTGAAGTCTTACATGAAATTATGTCAGGGCCTCAAACAATATTTTGCACAGTAGAGGATTAACATGTTTGTTATCGTCTCCAGTCGTAAAATGTCCGTGATCTTTTCATCACGGTATCATGTCTTTAAATATATCTCGGGCAGAATTCAAAACTGTTTTAGCTACAAATAAACAAATAAGAAGCTACGATTGTGTTGCGTTAACCCACGATATATACGGATTCTTGGCATGCCATCACTATTACTTTTATCCCCCGACTGTCAGTTCTTTAATCTGTTATTGCATAAACTTACATGAACGACACTGTGTACGTGGTCTACCTGCCAATCATCGGTAAAAGTGATTGAAAATCATATCGGATATAAAATACACTCCGTTGCAAAAGGGACACTTTGAACATTTTACTTTACACCCTATCCTCTTTATCAAGCGACAGTCCCTTAATGCTTCGACCTAATGAAAAACAAATGACAACATGATATTGGCAATGGAATGATAAAAACGTTGGTACCAAACATGGTATATTCATTTTGGAATTTGTCAATTTAATTCTAAAAAAACTTATACGATTAAATCTAAGCAAAACTCGTGTCCACTTTCTTTTGCAACTGAGTATAGTATCGTGTACAGCTATATGAGAGCCATAGTACGCATGGAACACAAACTAGTTCAAGGTAAACTTGCCCCCGCAAATGTATGACAAGGTACGTGCCGTGATTATTGGGTGGTTTAAATATGGTTCCCACACGCAATGTTGACAAGGTTTCTGCCGTGGCTACTGTCTGGTTCCCATATACAATGTTGACAAAGTTACTGCCGTGGTTACTGTTTGATTCCGACATACAATGGTTACTGTTTGATTCCGACATACAATGTTGACAAGGTTACTGCCGTGGTTACTTCCGTCGTTACTGGGTGCTTTAGATATATTTCCCACACAGTGATGACAAGGTTACGGCCGTGGCTACTGTGTGGTTTAGATCTGGTTCCCACACACAATGTTGACAAGGTTACGGCCGTGGCTACTATGTGGTTTAGATCTGGTTCCCACACACAATGTTGACAAGGTTACTGTCGTGGCTACTGGGTGGTTTAGATCTGGTTCCCACACACAATGTTGACAAGGTTACTGTCGTGGCTACTGGGTGGTTTAGATCTGGTTCACACACACAATGATGAAATGTGGTTACTGTAGTGGCTACAGGGTGGTACAGATCTGGTTTCCACACACAGTGATGATAAGGTTACTGTCGTGGCTACTGGGTGGCTTACATCTGACTTCTTCACACAGTGATGACAAGGTTACTGACGTGGCTATTGGGTGGTTTAAACCTGGTTCCCACACACAGCTATAACAAGATTAGAGCCGTGGCTGCTAGGTGGTTTAGATCTAGTTCCCACACACAGTGATTATAAGGTTACTGTCATGGCTACTGGATGCTTAAAATCTGGCTCACATACACAGCGATGACAAGGATACTGTCGTGGCTTCTGGTTGGTTTAGATCTGGCTGCGACACAGAGTGATGACAATGTTACTGTCGTGGCTACTAGGTGATTTAGATCTGGTTTACTCACACAGTGATGACAAGGTTACTGCCGTGGCTACTGGGCGGTTTATATCTGGCTGCCACGCACAATGGTGACAATGTTAATGCCGTGGCTACAGGGTGGTTTAGATCTGTTTCCTACACAGTGATGAAACACGTACTGCCGTGGTTACTGTATGGTTTAGATCGGGCTCCCACAAACAGTGATGACAATGACACTATCGTGGTTACCGGATGGTTTAGATCTGGCTCCCGCACACAGTGATGACAAGGTTACTACCGCCGCTTATGGGGGGTTTAGATCTGGCTCCCACACACATTGATGACACGGTTACTGCCGTGCTTACTGGATGGTTTAGATCTGTTTCCTACACAGTGATGAAACACTTACTGCCGTGGTTACTGTATGGTTTAGATCTGGCTCCAACAAACAGTGATGACAATGACACTATCGTGGTTACCGGATGGTTTAGATCTGGCTCCTACAAAGTGATGACAATGATACTACCGTGGTTACCGGATGGCTTAGATCTGGCTCCTACACAGTAATGACAAGGTTACGGTCGTGGCTACTGGGTGGTTTAGATCTGGACCCCACACACAGTGATTACAAGGTTACTGCCGTGGCTACTGGGCGGTTTATATCTGGCTGCCACGCACAATGGTGACAATGTTAATGCCGTGGCTACTGGGTGGTTTAGATCTGGTCCCCACACACAGTGATTACAAGGTTACTGCCGTGGCTACTAGGTGGTTTAGATCTGGCTCCTACACAGTAATGACAGGGTTACTGTCGTGGCTACTGGGTGGTTTAGATCTGGATCCCACACACAGTGATTACAAGGTTACTGTCGTGTCTACTGGGTGGTTTAGATTGATCCCCACACACAGTGATGACACGGTTATTGCCGTTTCTACTGGGTGGTTTAGATCTGGCTCCTACACAGTGATGACACAGTTACTACCGTCGCTTGTGGGTGGTTTAGATCTGGCTCCCGCAAACAGTGATGACAAGGTTACTGCCGTAGCTACTGGGTGGTTTAGATCTGTGTCCTACACAGTGATGACACACTTACTGCCGTGGCTTTTGGGTGGTTTAGATCTGGCTCCCACACACAGTGTTGACAATGACAGTATCGTGGATACCGGATGGTTAAGAAATGGCTCCTACAAAGCGATGACAATGATACTGCCGTGGCTACTGGATGGTTGCTCCGACACACAATGATGACAATGTTACTGTCGTGGCTACTAGATGGTTTAGATCTGGTTAACATACACAATGATGACAAAGTTACTGCCGTGGCTACCGGGTGGTTTAGGTCTGGTTACCACACACAGTGATAACAAGGTAACTGTCATGGCTACTAGGCGGTTTAGATCTGGCTGCCACACACAGTGATGACAAGGTTACTCCCGTGGCTACTAGGCGGTTTAGATCTGGCTGCCACACACAGTGATGACAAGGTTACTCCCGTGGCTACAGGGTTGTTTAGATTTGGCTGCCACACACAGTGATGACAAGGTTACTCCCGTGGCTACAGGGTGGTTTAGATCTTGCTCCTACACAGTGTTGACAAAGTTATTGCCGTGGTTACTGGGTTGTTTAGATCTGGCTGCCACACACAGTGATGACAAGGTTACTCCCGTGGCTACTGGGTGGTTTAGATCTAGGTCCTACACAGTGATGACAAAGTTACTACCGCCGCTTGTGGGTGGTTTAAATCTGGCTCCCCCACACAGTGATGACAAAGTCGCTGCCGTCGCTTCTGGGTGGTTTAGATCTGGCTCCCACACACAGTGATGACAATGTTACTGCCGTGGCTACTGTGTGGTATAGATCTGGTTCCTACAGAGTGATGACACAGTTACTGCCATGGCTACTGGGTGGTTTTGATCAGGCTCCCACACACAGTGATGACAAGGTTACTGTCGTGGCAACTGGGTGGTTTAGATCTGGTTCCCACGCACAGTGATGACAAGGTTCCTGCCATGGCTACTGGCTAGTCTAGATCTGGCTCCCACACACAGCGATGACAAGGTTACTGCCGTTGCTACAGGGTGGTTTAGATCTGAATCTCACACACAGTGATGACAAGGTTACTGCCGTGGCTACTGGCTAGTTTAGATCTGGCTCCCACCCACAATGATGACAAGGTTACTGCCGTGGCTACTGGATAGTTTAGATCTGAATCCCACACACAGCGATGACAAGGTTACTGCCTTTGCTACTGGGTGGTTTAGATCTTAATCGCACACACAGTGATGTCAAGGTTACTGCCGTGGCTCCTGGGTTGTTTATATATGCTTCCCACACACAGGGATGACAAGGTTACTGCCATGGTTACTGGGTTGTTTATATATCTCTCCCCTACATATTGATGACAATGTTACTGACGTGTCTACATGGTGGTTTAGATCTGGCTCCCATACACAGTGCTGACAAGGTTACTGCCGTGGTTATTGAATGGTTTAAATCTGGTTCACACACACACAGTGATGTCTAGGTTCCTGCCGTGGCTTCTTGTGGTTCCCACCCACAGTGATGACAACGTTACTGCCGTGGTTACTGGGTGGTTTAGATCTGGCTACCACATACAGTGATGACAATGTTACTGCCATGGCTACAGGGTGGTTTAGATCCGGGTATCACACACAGTGTTGACAAGGTTACTGTCGTGGCTACTGGGTGGTTTAGATCTGGGTCCCACACATCGTGATGTCAAGGTTACGATCGTGGCTACTGTGTTGTTTTGATATGGCTCCCCCACACAGTGATGACAAAGTTACTGTCGTGGCTACTGTATGGTTTAGATCTGGTTCCCAACAAAACACAGGGATGACAAGGTTACTGCCGTGGCTACTGCTTGTTTAGATCTGGTTCACATACGCACACACAGTGATGACAATGTTACTGTCGTCTATACTGGTTGGTTTAAATCAGGCTATCTCACACAGTGATGACAAGGTTCCTGTCGTGGTTACTGGGTGGTTTTGAATTGGTTCCCACACACAGTGATGTCAAGGTTACTGTCGTGGCTACTGGGTGGTTTAGATTTGGTTCGCACACACAGTGATGACAAGGTTACTGTCGTCGCTACTGGGTGATTTAGATCTGGGTGCCACATACAGTGATGATAAGGTTACTGTCGTGGCTACTGGGTGGTTTAGATCTGGGTCATACACACAGTGATGACAAGTTTACTGTCTTGGCTACTGGGTGGTTTAGATCTGGGTGCCACACACAGTGATGACAGGGTTACTGTCGTGGCTACTGGGTGGTTTAGATCTGGTTCCGGCACACAATGATGGCAAGGTTACTGCCGTGGCTACTGGGTTGTTTTGATCTGGCTCCCACACACTGTGATGACAAGGTTACGGCCGTGGCTATTGGGTTGTTGTGATCTGGCTCCCACACACAGTGATGACAAGGTTACTGTCCTGGCTACTGAGTGGTTTAGATCTGGTTCCCACACATAGTGATGACAAGGTTACTGCCGTGGCTACTGGGTGGTTTAGATTTGGCTTCCACACACAGTGATGACAAGGTTACTGTTGTGGCTACTAGGTGGTTTAGATCTGGCTTCCACACACAGTGATGACGATGTTACTGTCGTGGCTACTGGGTTGTTTTGATCTGGCTCCCACACACAGTGATGACAAGGTTACGGCCGTGGCTATTGGGTGGTTTAGATCTGGCTTCCACACACATTGATGACAAGGTTACTGCCCTGGCTACTGGGTGGTTTAGATCTGGCTTCCACACACAGTGATTACAAGGTTACTGTCGTGGCTACTGGGTGGTTTAGATCTGGCTTCCACACACAGTGATGACAAGGTTACTGTCGTGGCTACTGGGTTGTTTTGATCTGGCTCCCACACACAGTGATGACAATGTTACGGCCGTGGCTATTGGGCTGTTTTGATCTTGCTCCCACACACAGTGATGACAAGGTTACTGTCGTGGCTACTGAGTGGTTTAGATCTGGTTCCCACACACAGTGATGACAAGGTTACTGCCGTGGCTACTGGGTGGTTTAGATCTGGCTTCCACACACAGTGATGACAAGGTTACTGTCGTGGCTACTAGCTAATTTAGATCTTGTTCCTACACAGTGATGACAAGGTAACTGCCGTGTCTACTGGGTTGTTTAGTTATGGTTCCCACACACAGTGATGACTAGGTTACTGCCGTGGCGACTGGGTAATTAAGATCTGGTTCTCACACCTTGATGACAAGGTTACTGCGGTTGTTACGGTTTAGTATAGATCCGGTTCTGACACCCAGTGATGACAAGGTTACTGCTGCCGTGGTACTGGGTTGTTTAGATATTGTTCCCACTCACGGTGATGATACTGTTACTGCCGTGGCTACTGGGCAATTTAGATCGGGTTTTCACACAGTGATGAGAAGGTTACTGCCGTGTCTACTGGGTGGTTTTTATCCGGCTTTCACACGGTGATGGCAATATTACTACCGTGGTTACTGAATGGTTAAGATCTTGTTCCCACACTATAAAGGCATTGTTACTGCCGTGGCTACTGTGTGATTCCCACACACAGTGAGGACTACGATAATGTCGTGGTACTGAGTAGTTAAGATATGACTCCCACGAACAGTGAGGACAAGGTTACTGCCCTGGCTACTAGACTGTTTAGATCTGGTTCCCACACTGTAATGACAAGACTATTGCCGTGGTTACTGGGTAGTTTAGATCGGGTTTCCACACACAGTGATGATAATGTCACTGCCGTGGCTACTTAGTTGTTTAAATCTTGCTCCCACACACAGTGCTGACAAGGTTAATGTCGTGGCTCCTGGGTGGTTTCGATCTGCTCCCACACACAGTGATGACAATGTTACTGTCGTGGTTACTGGATGGTTTAGATCTGGTTCTCACACACAGTGTTGACAATGTTACTGTCGTGGCAACTGGGTGGTTTAGATCTGGTTCACACACATTGATGACAAGGTTACTGCCGTGCCTACTGGAAGGTTTAGATCTGGTTCCCACACATAGTGATGACAAGGTTACTGTCGTCGCTACTGGGTGATTTAGATCTGGGTGCCACATACAGTGATGATAAGGTTACTGTCGTGGCTACTGGGTGGTTTAGATCTGGGTCATACACATAGTGATGACAAGGTTACTGCCGTGGCTACTGGGTGGTTTAGATTTGGCTTCCACACACAGTGATGACAAGGTTACTGTTGTGACTACTGGGTGGTTTAGATCTGGCTTCCACACACAGTGATGACGAGGTTACTGTCGTGGCTACTGGGTTGTTTTGATCTGGCTCCCACACACAGTGATGACAAGGTTACGGCCGTGGCTATTGGGTGGTTTAGATCTGGCTTCCACACACATTGATGACAAGGTTACTGCCGTGGCTACTGGGTGGTTTAGATCTGGCTTCCACACACAGTGATGACAAGGTTACTGTCGTGGCTACTGGGTGGTTTAGATATGGCTTCCACACACAGTGATGACAAGGTTACTGTCGTGGCTACTGGGTTGTTTTGATCTGGCTCCCACACACAGTGATGACAATGTTACGGCCGTGGCTATTGGGCTGTTTTGATCTGGCTCCCACACACAGTGATGACAAGGTTACTGTCGTGGCTACTGAGTGGTTTAGATCTGGTTCCCACACACAGTGATGACAAGGTTACTGCCGTGGCTACTGGGTGGTTTAGATCTGGCTTCCACACACAGTGATGACAAGGTTACTGTCGTGGCTACTAGCTTATTTAGATCTTGTTCCTACACAGTGATGACAAGGTAACTGCCGTGTCTACTGGGTTGTTTAGTTATGGTTCCCACACACAGTGATGACTAGGTTACTGCCGTGGCGACTGGGTAATTAAGATCTGGTTCTCACACCTTGATGACAAGGTTACTGCGGTTGTTACGGTGTAGTATAGATCCGGTTCTGACACCCAGTGATGACAAGGTTACTGCTGCCGTGGTACTGGGTTGTTTAGATATTGTTCCCACTCACGGTGATGATACTGTTACTGCCGTGGCTACTGGGCAATTTAGATCGGGTTTTCACACAGTGATGAGAAGGTTACTGCCGTGTCTACTGGGTGGTTTTTATCCGGCTTTCACACGGTGATGGCAATATTACTTCCGTGATTACTGAATGGTTAAGATCTTGTTCCCACACTATAAAGGCATTGTTACTGCCGTGGCTACTGTGTGATTCCCACACACAGTGAGGACTACGATTATGTCGTGGTACTGAGTAGTTAAGATATGACTCCCACGAACAGTGAGGACAAGGTTACTGCCCTGGCTACTAGACTGTTTAGATCTGGTTCCCACACTGTAATGACAAGACTATTGCCGTGGTTACTGGGTAGTTTAGATCGGGTTTCCACACACAGTAATGATAATGTCACTGCCGTGGCTACTTAGTTGTTAAAATCTTGCTCCCACACACAGTGCTGACAAGGTTAATGTCGTGGCTCCTGGGTGGTTTCGATCTGCTCCCACACACAGTGATGACAATGTTACTGTCGTGGTTACTGGATGGTTTAGATCTGGTTCTCACACACAGTGTTGACAATGTTACTGTCGTGGCAACTGGGTGGTTTAGATCTGGTTCACACACATTGATGACAAGGTTACTGCCGTGCCTACTGGAAGGTTTAGATCTGGTTCCCACACATAGTGATGACAAGGTTACTGTCGTCGCTACTGGGTGATTTAGATCTGGGTGCCACATACAGTGATGATAAGGTTACTGTCGTGGCTACTGGGTGGTTTAGATCTGGGTCATACACATAGTGATGACAAGGTTACTGCCGTGGCTACTGGGTGGTTTAGATTTGGCTTCCACACACAGTGATGACAAGGTTACTGTTGTGGCTACTGGGTGGTTTAGATCTGGCTTCCACACACAGTGATGACGAGGTTACTGTCGTGGCTACTGGGTTGTTTTGATCTGGCTCCCACACACAGTGATGACAAGGTTACGGCCGTGGCTATTGGGTGGTTTAGATCTGGCTTCCACACACATTGATGACAAGGTTACTGCCGTGGCTACTGGGTGGTTTAGATCTGGCTTCCACACACAGTGATGACAAGGTTACTGTCGTGGCTACTGGGTGGTTTAGATATGGCTTCCACACACAGTGATGACAAGGTTACTGTCGTGGCTACTGGGTTGTTTTGATCTGGCTCCCACACACAGTGATGACAATGTTACGGCCGTGGCTATTGGGCTGTTTTGATCTGGCTCCCACACACAGTGATGACAAGGTTACTGTCGTGGCTACTGAGTGGTTTAGATCTGGTTCCCACACACAGTGATGACAAGGTTACTGCCGTGGCTACTGGGTGGTTTAGATCTGGCTTCCACACACAGTGATGACAAGGTTACTGTCGTGGCTACTAGCTTATTTAGATCTTGTTCCTACACAGTGATGACAAGGTAACTGCCGTGTCTACTGGGTTGTTTAGTTATGGTTCCCACACACAGTGATGACTAGGTTACTGCCGTGGCGACTGGGTAATTAAGATCTGGTTCTCACACCTTGATGACAAGGTTACTGCGGTTGTTACGGTGTAGTATAGATCCGGTTCTGACACCCAGTGATGACAAGGTTACTGCTGCCGTGGTACTGGGTTGTTTAGATATTGTTCCCACTCACGGTGATGATACTGTTACTGCCGTGGCTACTGGGCAATTTAGATCGGGTTTTCACACAGTGATGAGAAGGTTACTGCCGTGTCTACTGGGTGGTTTTTATCCGGCTTTCACACGGTGATGGCAATATTACTTCCGTGGTAACTGAATGGTTAAGATCTTGTTCCCACACTATAAAGGAATTGTTACTGCCGTGGCTACTGTGTGATTCCCACACACAGTGAGGACTACGATAATGTCGTGGTACTGAGTAGTTAAGATATGACTCCCACGAACAGTGAGGACAATGTTACTGCCCTGGCTACTAGACTGTTTAGATCTGGTTCCCACACTGTAATGACAAGACTATTGCCGTGGTTACTGGGTAGTTTAGATCGGGTTTCCACACACAGTAATGATAATGTCACTGTCGTGGCTACTTAGTTGTTTAAATCTTGCTCCCACACACAGTGCTGACAAGGTTAATGTCGTGGCTCCTGGGTGGTTTCGATCTGCTCCCACACACAGTGATGACAATGTTACTGTCGTGGTTACTGGATGGTTTAGATCTGGTTCTCACACACAGTGTTGACAATGTTACTGTCGTGGAAACTGGGTGGTTTAGATCTGGTTCACACACAGTGATGACAAGGTTACTGCCGTGCCTACTGGAAGGTTTAGATCTGGTTCCCGCACATAGTGATGGCAAGGTTACTGACGTGGCTACTGGATGTTTTGTATATGGTTCCCACACACAGTGATGACAAGGTTACTGACGTGGTTACTCGAAGGTATAGCTCTGGTTCCCACACACAGTGATGGAAAGGTTACTGCCGTGGCTACTGGTTGATTTAGATCTGGCTACCACACACTGTAATGACAAGACTATTGCTTGGTAGTTTACTGGATAGTTTAGATCCGGTTCCCACACACAGTGATGATAATGTCACTGCCGTGGCTACTGGGTTGTTTAAATCTTGTTCCCACACACAGTGCTGACAAGGTTATTGTCGTTGCTCCTTGGTGGTTTAGATCTGGCTTTCACACACATTGATGACACGGTTACTGCCGTGGCTACCGGGTGGTTTAGATCTCGATTCTACACAGTCATTACAAGGTTACTGACGTGGCTACTGGATGGCTTAGATCTGGTTCACACACACAGTGATGACAATGTTACTGTCGTGGCTACATGGTGGTTTAGATCTGGTTCCCACAAACAGTGATGACACGGTTCCTGCCGTGGTTACTGGGTTTAGATCTGGCTCCCACACACAGAGATGACAATGTTACTGTCGTGGCTACTGAGAGGTTTAGATCCGACTCCCACACACAGTAATGGCAAGGTTACTGTCGTGGCTAGTGGGTGGTTTCGATTTGGTTCACACACACAGTGATGACAAGGTTGCTGGCATGGCTACATGGTGGTTTAGATCTGGTTTCCAAAAACAGTTATGAAACGGTTCCTGCCGTGGCTACTGGATGGTTTATATCTGGTTCACACACACAGTGATGACAAGGTTACCGTCGTGGTTACCGGATAGTTTAGATATGGTTCACACACACACAGAGTGATGACAAGGTTACTGTCGTGGCTACTGGGTGGTTTAGCTCTTGTTCCCACACACAGTGATGACGCGGTTCCTGTCTTGGTTACTGGGTGGTTAAGTTCTTGTTCCGACACACAGTGATGACAAGGTTACTGCCTTGGCTACAGGATGGTTTAGATCAGTCTTCCACGCACAGTGAATTCAATGTTACTGCCGTTGCTACTGTCTGGTTCCCACTTCTAGATATGACAAGGTTACTGTCGTGGGTACTGAGTGGCGGTTTATATCTGGCTCTCACACACCGTGATGACAAGGTTACTGTCGTGTTTTCTTGGTGGTTTATATCTGGTTCACACACACGGTGAATACAAGGTTACTACCGTGGCTACTGTCTGGTTCCCACACCCAGAGATGACAAGGTTACTGTCGTGGATACTGGGTGATTTATATCTGGTTCCCACACACATTGATGACAAGGTTACTGTTTTGGCTACAGGATGGTTTAGATCTGTCCTTCGCGCACAATGAATACAATGTTACTGCCGTGGCTACTGCCTGGTTCCCACACCCAGATATGACAAGTTACTGCCGTGGTAACTAGGTAGTTTAGATCTGGCTCGCACACACAGTGATGGCAAGTTGACTGCCGCGGCTACTGTATGGTTTAGATCTGGTTTACACACACAGTGTTGACAAGGTTACTGCCGTGACTACTGGGTGGTTTAGATCTGGTTTCCACACACAGTGATGACAAGGTTACTGCCGTGGCTACTGGGTAGTTTAGATCTGGTTTCCACACACAGTGATGACAAGGTTACTGACGTGGCTACTGGGCGGTTTAGATCTGGTTTCCACACACAGTGATGACAAGGTTACTGCCGTGGCTACTGATTGGTTAGATCTGGTTCCCACACACGGGGATGACAAGACTACAGCTGTGGCTACTGGGTGGTTTAGATTGATTATATCTGGTTCCCAAACACAGTGGTGACAGGCAACAGTATGGTTTAGATCAGTCTTCCACGCACAGTGAATTCAATGTTACTGCCGTGGCTACTGTCTGGTTCCCACATCCAGATATGACAAGGTTACTGGCGTGGGTACTGAGTGGCGGTTTATATCTGGCTCCCACACACCGTGATGACAAGGTTACTGTCGTGTTTACTGGGTGGTTTAGATCTGGTTCCCACGCACAGTGATGACAAGTTTACTGTCGTGGCTACTGGATGGTTTAGATCTGGTTCCCACGCACAGTGTGTTTAGATCTGGTTCCCACACGCAGTGATGACAAGGTTACTGCTGTGAATAATGGGTGGTTTAGATATGGTTCCAACACAGTGATGACAAGGTTACTGCCGTTCCTACTGGGTGGTTTAGATCTGGTTCCCACATACAGTAATGACAAGGTTACTGCCGTGGCAACAGGGTTGTTTATATCTGGTTCCTACATACATGCAACAGTGATGCCAATGTTAGTTCCTTGACTGCTTGGAAATCTAAATCTGCTTTAACGACATATATGGCATTGCATTGATGGCGTACGTATACTACTCTCCGCTTCGTGTGCATTCTTTCCCACGACACCCTAAAGGTATGAAACCTCTACTTATTTTCCCCATAGATACCAATGTTAAAATGTCACATATTAATGATTTGTTGCAACTTCAACTCTAGTATGGATAATGCAGCAGTGTAATTTTCATATAGAAAACTAATTTTCCACTTGAAAAATCACCAGAAAAGGTGGGGTCACAAGACATGTAGGAAAGTTCTTGTGTGTTTACCGAATAGGTCAAGGGCAGCTGTTTTCATTGACAGTTGAGCACAAAGTGTAAGCATAGAGTCGAAATTTCGAAAATGTTCATTAGTGATCCAGTTAAACCTATTAATACGCCTCTTGTTCATACAACCACAAAATCGAATAGAAATGGGCAGTTTTCCCATATTTATAATGCTCATTTCCATCTAAAAAGGAGCATGTAATTGGTGGTATTACACCCAAATACCTATACTTTCTTCCATGTGCTTTATTCAACATCAGTAACTATTTTAAAAGCCATTCAATCAACATTACATATGTATACCTTATACATGCAGTAATTTTAAACATTTATTGTTTACAATGAATGAAATGGAGTTTAGTCCAGTTAACACATCTATTGGGACAGTAACCTCAAAGGGAGATGAAATGAGGTTTTCCACCATGAGACAAGCGAACCCACGCTGGCAGAGGTATGTAGCTCTAAAGACAAAGACTTTAAATATCAACTGGGCTACCGAACATGTTGCAATACAACTATTACGACATACGCATTTTATAATGTACTTTTACGTGTTTCATAAAAAAGCTTGAATGACAACTCTGTTTTTCTTTCAAAACAGTCTTCTAGTAAATAATATTGTTTTCATATACTTGCACGTATATTGAATTCCATTTCAAATATGTAAGGCATTGGATCTCTTTATGTTTTATCACGTGTCAGAACTCAATAAAATCCAATCGACGCTTTACTTTAGGCTACTGGCAGACGATAACAATACCCGGGTAGATAGACAAAATCCCCTTACAAGTCACATGGCAATAATCTGCAATGTGATTGGACGGTACCAATTGTGTTTACGGGGTAAGATATAGGTCAGGGCTAGATTACACAATTTGACGACAGATAGGTACATTCTTTCAAAAGCGCAATAAATGCACTGTGCAAACACCGTTGTAAATTGTTATTTTAAACGCATATTCTACCTAAAATAGAGCGAGGTAAGCAAGTAAGACATTGGTTAAAGAATCAACCAATGAAATTGCTATATAGGTAAATATACTATCTCGCATGAATTAATTTTAGGACAGGTATTGTTGTACTGACATAAACTATTTAATGAGCACAGTAGAGTGGAAAAAACCCGTCATATGATGTTTGTGGTTAATATTGCGCAGACGACAGTTGGCCATACCAACAGACAGAGCTTGGGGGGGGGGGGGGGGGGGGGGGGGGGGGGGGGTTATCTCCACCAGACAGAGCTGTATTATTACTGGGCTAATTATTGTGGGGGTGGGTGGGCGTGGGGGTGGTTGGGGGGGGGGGGGGAATTTGTGACAAATAGACGGAGCCGACTTGTTTTGTTTTCACATCTATATCTTCAGCTGTGACTGCTGCTATTGCGATTACTTTGTTTCTTTGTTTCTTTGTTTCTTTGTTTTGTTTCTTTGTTTCTTTGTTTCTTTGTTTGAATGGTGTTTAATGTCATTTTTCAGCACATTTTAGGCCATGTATGATGGGCGATTTTTAACGGTGGAAGAAGACCACCCACCTATTCGCTGGTAGAACCAGTACTGTATACCGCCCGCCATAGGTAGGAATCGACATTTTCTCACTTACAAGTCGAGCTTCCAGTGGAATTTGAACATGTATAGATAAGAGGCGAGACTTTCAAACGCAGCGTCTTTACCCTCTCGACCACGGAGGTACTGCTGCTGCTACTGCTACTTACTAATATTGTTACTGCTACTATATACTACTACTACTACTACTACTACTACTACTGCTGCTACTGCTACTGCTACAACTACTACTTACTACTACTACTACTACGACTACTACTACTACAACAACTACTACTACTACTACTACTACTACTACTACTACTACTGCTACTGCTACTACTACTACTACTACTGCTATTGCTTCTTCTACTACTACTACTACTACTGCTGCTGCTGCTGCTACTGCTACTACTACTAATACTACTACTACTACTACTACTACTACTACTACTAATACTGCTACTGCTACTGCTACTACAACTACTGCTACTGCTACTGCTACTACTACTACTACTACTACTACTAATACTGGTACTGGTACTGCTGCTGCTGCTGCTACCGCTACCGCTACCGGTATTGCTGCTACTGCTACTGCTACTGCCACTACCACTACCACTACCACTGTCATTACCATTAACCACTACTACTACTACTACAACTACTGCTACTGCTACTGCTACTACTACTACTACTACTACTACTGCTGCTGCTGCTGCTACTGCTACTACTACTACTACTACTACTACTACTACTACTGCTACTGCTACTGCTACTACAACTACTTCTACTGCTACTGCTACTACTACTACTACTACTACTACTAATACTGGTACTGGTACTGCTGCTGCTGCTGCTGCTACCGCTACCGCTACCGGTATTGCTGCTACTGCTACTGCCACTACCACTACC